>CALYLW010000819.1:0-273297 GCA_944989445.1 Ampullaceana balthica | reverse complement strand
ATGTATGTAAACAGATCGTAGGACAACAAAAAGAAGCCATCTTTGTGACCCAGTTAGATAAAACGACTGCAGTCTATAGTCCTTCCATCACAGCAACAAGACAATACAGGCAATAGAATCAGTGGCGTAGCTACGACTAGAGCCTCCCGGGGTAGGCGCAAGGATTATATAGCACCCCAGATTTTTAAAACCGAAACAACATCTTCCAGTTATATTTCTTCACCAAAACCCATTTTTAGGTGATTACATACATTTTTGTGGCACCCTTCGTGGTTATTTATTTTAAAAATCCATTAAAGAACAAATTTTTTTATATGACATATGTATACGTTTTCCTTAAAGACCACCCCAAAATGGCCCCGCCCACACCCGGGCAGGATACCCCACTGCACACACACCCCCACCCTTGGTATTGGAATGTTTGTATGAAATAACGATGTGCAACGATTAAAGAAAGCCCAGTACGTGAGTCTGACACGGGAACCCTGTTCTTTGCTTCCCTTACGATGTTGGCCCGACGATCTATGCTTTGATAATTGTTCGGGTTTATAAAAAAAAACTCAATAATAAATATTTATGTAGTGAGTGCGCATATAAAGTGCGTGTATATAAAGGACGAATTTGTTGTTCATCTTAACGTTTTTTGTTTGTTTGTTTGTTGTTGTTTTTTTCTTTCTCCAAATATGATAAATACAATGCAAAAGATGAAAATGATAATAAATCAGAAGTCAATCGGATAATGCAATTTTAAAATAATTCTGATTCGTATAATTGGATCCCCTTTTGAACAATTTATTCTGTGTTGATAGCACATGGAAAGAAAGTGATTGGATATAAACTCACTCCAACGAATCAGATGGTTCAGTCGTACTTCTGCTTGGCAAGGTCGTATATTTACGCCACTCGTAAGGGTTGTAAAAATTACGCCACCCTTCAAGGGGCGACAAGTTTATTAAGAGTCCACGCCTCGTCGTTATGAACTATTTAAAAAATTCGGGTAAAGTTTAATCGGTGATTGCCCTTGTCGTCTGCTGTGTGCTCGACCCACCTCTACAAACTGTACCAGACTAATAAAGTAACATTTATTACATTTATAGGAACACTGCTTGTGTTCCCTTTAAGCCGCGCGGCTCCGCGGCCGTGCATATATCTGACCGCAATCGCGCCGTGCAGCAGTTAAGAATTCCCGTGCAGAAAATATGTATGTCGTGTTTTTTGGTGTTAACTTTGGCACAAAAATTGCTGTTGTGTAGCTTTGCACACGAGTTCTTTTTATTTTTTTAAATTTGCACTCGGACCATCGAAACTAAAGGGATGTAAGGAGTGGTAAGGGCGTTGGAGAAAGTTCAAAGTAACAAAGAGCATTTTTTTTAAAAATGAATATGATTAGTTCCCCGTGGTGAAAGGATAAAGCAACGTGCGCTACTGCAAAGGGGCCGCCTTCTCATCGACTGGTGTACGCAGAGGTGTCACCAGGGGGTGGCTGGGGTGCGGACCGCAACAGAAGACACCATCACAAGGGGTGACACCAAAAGGTAAAATTCTGAATGTTCCCGTGATTTTGCAATGCCAGACTCGGAAGAGTTTTTTTGGGAAAAGTCTTGAGGGTTTGACACCACGAGCTACCGTACTGTGTGACACCAACACTAGTGACGCCTCTGGGTTTACGCTTTTGTGCGGGGCAGTGAACGCTGTTGGTGAATATTTCAAATGTCATATCAAAAGCGAATATATCTGCTGTATGTTGCGTCATCACAGCACATGACAGCCGTGAAAGAGAGATCGAGATAAATGAACTCTCTTGGGTTATCAATAACGTTAGGTTGTTATAACTATACTCTCTAACTGTCATGGGTTATCATTAACGTTAGGTTGTTATAACTATACTCTCTAACTCTCATGGGTTATCATTAACGTTAGGTTGTTTTAACTATACTCTCTAACGCTCTTGGGTTATCATTAACGTTAGGTAGTTATAACTATACTCTCTAACTCTCATGGGTTATCATTAACGTTAGGTTGCTATAACTATACTCTCTAACTCTCTTGGGTTATCATTAACGTTAGGCTGGGATAACAATACGCTCTAACTCTCTTGGGTTATTATTAGAGTTAGCTTGGGATAACTATACTCTCTAAATCTCTTGGGTTATTATTAGAGTTAGGTTGGGATAACAATACGCTCTAACTCTCTTGGGTTATCATTAACGTTAGGCTGGGATAACTATACTCTATAACTCTCTTGGGTTATCATTAAAGTTAGGTTGGGATAAACATACGCCCTAACTCTCTTGGGCTATTATTAGAGCTCAGTTGCCGGGATACGTTTCAAATTTGACTTACATGTAATTCAAAAATGTTTCATCGCCAAAGCAAAGAAAAAAAAGAAGGAAAAAAAATTAAAATATAACTATAAGAACAACAACAACAAATGAATCTCATTCTAAGAAGAGCTTTTCTGTCACAGCATTCACGCCCACAACGAGTAACGTCTGCGCCGAATTCAAAGCAAATAATTAAATAGCTTTTTTTAATTAAAAAAAAATATATAAATTTTAATTGTGCATATTTTCCATGAATTGTGACAAAGATCAAAGGGTCTTGAATTCTGAACATTACTTACCCATATATCTCAGTATAACTCCATCCCCTGCCTGGCTCTTATGAAATTGTATACACAAACTTTGGTCTTGTCGTATCATGGAGGAAATATATTAGTAAAACGTCAAGCCAGAAAGGACCGTATCCAAAACCCTCGAAAAGGGACCGCATCCATCTCTTGTCCGACATGCGGACGCCTTTTTCGTGCCAGAATAGGTTTAATAAGCCACCAGAGGACACATGTGGCGGCCCAGCAAATATGATGAGAGTGGTCATCGTCGACCACGACGGACGAACAACAACAACAATATTAGTAAAAATATCCGGGGTATTCAGTTGGACTAAATTTCATTAAGATATAAATCAAATATCCTGGTATTCTGTGATGTCACGCCAACATATATTAGTGAACTTTACGCTGGATTGAATAAGCTTAGTGGCCATGTTCCCTTTTAGTTGCGCGGCTGCGCAGATATCTGACCGACGCCGCGCAACAGTTTAGAGTTAGCGCGCAGCAAATTTCGACATGGCAATATTTCTGGGTTTGAGAGGTTTTAGATTGTGCGCACCAAAAAAAATTTATGCTGTGCAACTTTGCACACAAGTTTGTTGTTTTGCACATGAACCAATCAACCTCAGAGTGAACATTGCGGCTTTGACCTAGACAAAAACTTGTATTATTTTGTTTTAATATTTTTTAAAATTATTTCTAACGTTCGGTTACCTCTATATCTATGCTGAAAAAAATGTTCCTTTACAAAAAACCTTGTCTAAAATAGTAACATGATGTAATGAGATATGACGGTTTCCGGTCTGAGAACAAACTGCCATGATCTCCTATACACAGCTATTTCGTCTGCTGTAGAACCAGATCTCCTCGAGTGTTCCCCCGCAGCTTCAACTAAAAAAAACAACAAAAATATGCGTAGCCCCATAAACGTCAGTCAGGGAACCAGACAATAAACCCGAGTGTTTGTGATGTGCCGGCCCCATCCCCCCCCCTGCTCTGTTTCACACACACACAAACACACACCACCCCCTCCCCCCACTCGTTAAACAAACAATGATTGTGTCTACATTAGGCCAACACAAACTCAGAGCCGCTTCTTTCAGGGCATTTACCACCTATAAGTAAAATAGATTATGCAAGGACATGCCAGTGGTTCTCACTACTGCTTCACTCAGGTGCCCTTTTTCGGTGTTTACGGGTCACCACCAAATGCACTACGGGTCACTACGAATTTTCGGGTTACAAAAAGTCATTGTGTCTTCTCTAATCAGTTACAGACGCTCCGTCATTACAGAAGATTATTGCGTCCTAGGCTTATCCATGGTTCATGTCTAGTCTTGCATTTTTGTTAGAGTTTTAGACGATAAGAGTGTTGGTTGTTCTAGTTTCATTAGGCAACCAATTCCACATCCGAATTCCGGACGGGATGACCGAGAATAAGTATGTGTATGTTCGTGCACGCGGAACAAGAAAACTGTTTTTATCACTATGTCTATAGGGCTGTGTTAGATTATCTTTGTGTTGTATTTCCAAGTTAGAATTATTTGCTGTATGTCTTATTGCCACTTTGCCCTTTGTTCTTCTACTTCTATCCTCTAGTGTGTCAAGGTTTAGTGATTTATCTAATGGTGTTATTCTCGTCACTGCTCGTTGGGCGGCGGTTGTGCTCACCTACGTATGCACTTTTAGAGATAGACGTAGCAAAAACCATTTAGTACGTGGTATTTGAGATGAATCAAGTTCAGAAGCGGCCTTTGGGGGTGGCAGCTGGGGCAATGGCCCCAGGCCCCGCGCTTTGGGGGGGGGGCGCGTTTCAGACTTGAGACTATATTTTAGTAACAAAAGAGCCGGCAGATATTGCACTACTGAGTTTGCGAAAGAATGTATCTAATCTAGGGGGGCCCCACGGGGTGATTGTTGCACCAGGCCTCGCCCGTACCTAACGCCGCCTCTGATCAATTTTGATCACGGAGAGGACTCACGTTTAGATAAGAATAAATTGATAATTTATACAGCGAAGTACCCTAGCAAGCAACTGGGCTCACAGCTATTTACATTTTTGAAAAAAATCAGAACACATATTCATCAATTGATTCAATGTAAAACATAAACATAACATATAATGACAGGTAAATGTATAACATAAACACAGGGTATTAGTAGGCCTGACAGGACGTAACATAAGAGCGTAACATAACCTGTCAGGCCTACTAATACCCTGTTTTTATGTTATACATTTACCTATTTAAAAGACTGATTGCAGTCTCACCCCCATTACTTCATATAATGACATTACGGTGCATAATTACTACCTTTATCATTCAAAGAAATGTTCGCATTGTTGTTAAATAAATTTTGAAACGAACGTTTGTAGAGATGTGTTTTAAGGGCAATCCTGAAGGTCTTTCTTTCTTACCTCACCAGACAGATTTTTAAGGCTTTGACTTATCGACCTTTGTCTGGTGACGTCAACAAACAAACAAAATTGGAACAACATGCCATTCTTCAGTTTCACCTGGGTCGCGGTGACCTTTTCAACCGGCACTACCAAAATCTGGCCTAAAAGTGAGCCTTTTAAATGAAAACTCCGAGGGGACACTACTTTATTGCGCGCAATCAGCACAATCAGATGCGTTACTTGACACGTTAAAGAATCAGATACCCATTAGAAAAAGAAATTCCACATAATAAAGGCCCAAACCAGTGATGGACAAGCCGTTGCCACGGTAACGTAAGCGGCACTTTAAGGGTTGGATGCGCACATTTTTAATGTTACTTCCTCTATAAATAGAAAGAAATGTATGCCTGCACCAGCGCAGCTATTTTCTGGGAACTCAGAATCTGTCATGTGGAAATGGGGCTCCACACAAACACAAGAAAGGTTGGTGACCCTTGACTTAAGAGAACCTAACTGACCGTGAAAAGTGGGTGTAACTAACGGCATTTATTCATTAGCAGTGACCGTGCCCCCAGTTAACTCTTGCCATTGGACACACTGTGAGTCCCTAATCATCAGTCTCAAATCCTGCCCCAGGTAGATAACCCCTGTCATTGGACAGAGTGTGAGAGTCCCTGTTCTTCAGCCTATACCTGGCCCTGGTTAGATAGCTCCTGTCATTGGACACAGTGTGAGAGTCCTTGATCTTCAGTCCCATACCTGGCCCTGGTTAGTTAGCGCCGGTTATTGGACACAGTGTGAGAGTCCCTGATTTTCAGTCCCATACCTGGCCCTGGTTAGCTAGGTCCTGTCATTGGACACAGTGTGAGAGTCCCTGATCTTCAGTCCCATACCTGGCCCTGGTTAGCTCCTGTCATTAGACACACTGTGCTCCTGCACTAACAACCCTTGTCAGTGGTTGACAGAGTACTGCAAGCCCCAGGTGCGCTGTTACACATGTAAGTAGTTTTAGATATTCTTTTTAACTATCTTACATACTCGTTATTTCATTGTAATTCCAGCCGAGGGTTGGCGAGGTATAAACAATTTTAAAAACTTGACACGGCGGGCAATGTTCTTGTTTACTTATTTCTGCACCCAGAACGAAGAACGATTTTTGACAAAATTAGCATTAAATAATTTTAAAAACGATGTTAAACTGTTTTTAAAATAATGTTACATAAATCTGGTAAAGCTGTTAAAAATCATATTGTCTAGGGTAGGCGATAGAGTAAAAGGGGTTATCAAAGAGAGGTCTGTCCGCCATAGGCGTTATTTTTAGTCTTATATGGAGTGCGGCATTTTTACCTACCCACTCCATACATGATGGTTTTCCCCCTTTAAAGTTGAGTAGTGAGAATTGAGTGGCTGAGGTGGGTGAGTGGTGGTGCTGGTGTTGAAAGCAGCATCTTCATATTCCTGGAACATATATTAATAGGGTCGATGTACAGAGTGATCAGTGATAATAACCCCCTTTCCAGTCCATGTCGGACTATGGGGCATGTGAAGTAGCGTTCACAAGTTTTATTTAGCCGCCACTAACGAGCAAGGGATTGTGTGGCTAGCACCGAGAATAGAAACCGTGACGCTCTTCTGTCTCGATAGCCCACCGCGGCCCTTATAGAGTAATTGTGGACTATTTAGGCGCTGCAACTATTTATTAATGATGATATGGGCAGTGGAAGGCAAACATAAATTTAAATAGAGTTTTTATTTCACTGCTTCAAAAGAATAATTGTTTTTAAATAGATTGTTCCAAAACCTATCTATCTATGCGCAAAACTATTTTGTTTTAATGTTCCCAATTGATTGATTATTTTTATTTGTTGACAGTGATTATCCAGCACTTGCCCTGATTATCCAGCACTTATCCTGATTATCCAACACTTATCCTGATTATCCAGGATTTATCCTGATTATCCAGCACTTATCCTTACTACCCAGTACTTATCCTGACTATCCGTCACAGAACCACAACCTACCACTACACCACCACCCACCCACCCCGCTCAGCCGGCACGATGGACCACAACGGCATCACCATCCTCTCGGCCAAGCAGCTCCACACCGACGCGCCGCCCCTGGCCTACACCAACGCCGCCTTCGACCCCGAGGACGCCAAGAGGGGCAGCGTCGGCAACATAAGCACGGCGAGCCAGGGGAGCGGCAAAGTCGCCGCCAACGGGAAGGCGCCCAGCGGGCCCGCGTTGGAGAACATCTACACGGAGCTGCCGCCCCAGAAGCGAGACTCCGGGAGCGTGGAGTTCAACTTGCCAAAGAGCGCCCCGGGCCGTGAGCGGATCAAATCATTATCGGAAGGACCTTACAGGTAGGTTCACCCGAGTTATATCAATAGTGTGGTCTAAGTAAAATGTATACATATATTTAAAAAAAAACAATGATGATTGAATTAATGCTTTCTTCTATAGAGCGTATACTATCCATACTAGACTAGCATGCTTGTTGTGCTTTGATGTTGAAATACTCTATCAAATAAAATTTAAATTAGTCTTCAATTTTTTTTGTAAATTGATCCTTTAAAAAAAAACACATTCTTTCAAACATTTCGAAAGACTGTTCCACAATCTTGGTGCCTCAGATTCAAAAGAGCATATGCCAAAGGAATTTCTTTTGCGTTCATCCACACTGGGAACTTTCAGATGTGTTGACACAAATAACATCCACACTGGGAACTTTCAGATGTGTTGACACAAATAACATCCACACTGGGAACTTTCAGATGTGTTGACACAAATAACATCCACACTGGGAACTTTCAGATGTGTTGACACAAATAACATCCACACTGGGAACTTTCAGATGTGTTGACACAAATAACATCCACACTGGGAACTTTCAGATGTGTTGACACAAATAACATCCACACTGGGAACTTTCAGATGTGTTGACACAAATAACATCCACACTGGGAACTTTCAGATGTGTTGACACAAATAACATCCACACTGGGAACTTTCAGATGTGTTGACACAAATAACATCCACACTGGGAACTTTCAGATGTGTTGACACAAATAACATCCACACTGGGAACTTTCAGATGTGTTGACACAAATAACATCCACACTGGGAACTTTCAGATGTGTTGACACAAATAACATCCACACTGGGAACTTTCAGATGTGTTGACACAAATAACATCCACACTGGGAACTTTCAGATGTGTTGACACAAATAACATCCACACTGGGAACTTTCAGATGTGTTGACACAAATAACATCCACACTGGGAACTTTCAGATGTGTTGACACAAATAACATCCACACTGGGAACTTTCAGATGTGTTGACACAAATAACATCCACACTGGGAACTTTCAGATGTGTTGACACAAATAACATCCACACTGGGAACTTTCAGATGTGTTGACACAAATAACATCCACACTGGGAACTTTCAGATGTGTTGACACAAATAACATCCACACTGGGAACTTTCAGATGTGTTGACACAAATAACATCCACACTGGGAACTTTCAGATGTGTTGACACAAATAACATCCACACTGGGAACTTTCAGATGTGTTGACACAAATAACATCCACACTGGGAACTTTCAGATGTGTTGACACAAATAACATCCACACTGGGAACTTTCAGATGTGTTGACACAAATAACATCCACACTGGGAACTTTCAGATGTGTTGACACAAATAACATCCACACTGGGAACTTTCAGATGTGTTGACACAAATAACATCCACACTGGGAACTTTCAGATGTGTTGACACAAATAACATCCACACTGGGAACTTTCAGATGTGTTGACACAAATAACATCCACACTGGGAACTTTCAGATGTGTTGACACAAATAACATCCACACTGGGAACTTTCAGATGTGTTGACACAAATAACATCCACACTGGGAACTTTCAGATGTGTTGACACAAATAACATCCACACTGGGAACTTTCAGATGTGTTGACACAAATAACATCCACACTGGGAACTTTCAGATGTGTTGACACAAATAACATCCACACTGGGAACTTTCAGATGTGTTGACACAAATAACATCCACACTGGGAACTTTCAGATGTGTTGACACAAATAACATCCACACTGGGAACTTTCAGATGTGTTGACACAAATAACATCCACACTGGGAACTTTCAGATGTGTTGACACAAATAACATCCACACTGGGAACTTTCAGATGTGTTGACACAAATAACATCCACACTGGGAACTTTCAGATGTGTTGACACAAATAACATCCACACTGGGAACTTTCAGATGTGTTGACACAAATAACATCCACACTGGGAACTTTCAGATGTGTTGACACAAATAACATCCACACTGGGAACTTTCAGATGTGTTGACACAAATAACATCCACACTGGGAACTTTCAGATGTGTTGACACAAATAACATCCACACTGGGAACTTTCAGATGTGTTGACACAAATAACATCCACACTGGGAACTTTCAGATGTGTTGACACAAATAACATCCACACTGGGAACTTTCAGATGTGTTGACACAAATAACATCCACACTGGGAACTTTCAGATGTGTTGACACAAATAACATCCACACTGGGAACTTTCAGATGTGTTGACACAAATAACATCCACACTGGGAACTTTCAGATGTGTTGACACAAATAACATCCACACTGGGAACTTTCAGATGTGTTGACACAAATAACATCCACACTGGGAACTTTCAGATGTGTTGACACAAATAACATCCACACTGGGAACTTTCAGATGTGTTGACACAAATAACATCCACACTGGGAACTTTCAGATGTGTTGACACAAATAACATCCACACTGGGAACTTTCAGATGTGTTGTCACAAATTACATCCACACTGGGAACTTTCAGATGTGTTGACACAAATAACATCCACACTGGGAACTTTCAGATGTGTTGACACAAATAACTAGCTTTCTTTTACTCATCAACTTCGGGTCATGGAAATTAAAAAGTTTCTTAACATCTGAGATGTGGAAAGAGGGTGGGTGGGGGGGATCGGAGGGATCGAAGCGAATGTTCTAAGTTTATGGGAAACTTAGCTAAGGCTGGGAAGGTATAGAGATTTTTGTTAGTCAAACTAGTTTAATGATATAGTTCTGATCATTCCGGTGAGGGCACCATGGGGCATAGGCAACGAGGGCATCACAGGGCAGGGACAACAAGGGCACCGAATGTCAGGAGGGAGATGGTGTCCTTATCGGTTTAATAAGAGGAAATGTCAAACCAGTCTGTAGACTCATGAAAGAAAAACAAAAGTTTCTTGTTGTTTTGTTTTGTTTTCCCTTTCTGTTGTCTGAGTTTTTTCAGGCTCCCCCCCTGACCTGTTTTAACTGTTGTTTGTCTACTTGAAGTGATGGCAGTCTCACGCCACCCCACCCCCACCCCCCACACACAATTTAATATCAAATGAATGGATATCAATACTGTTCCTCTAGTCATTCGTTAGAAAAGTCCACACGGCCATTTTGATTTTCTAATGTCATCTCTTCCAGGGGGATGGGCAAGGAGGAGCTGCTCAGGTACTCGTCCAAACCTTTGTGGAGGAACCTGCGCTACGTCTGCATCTCAATAGTCCTCACAGGTGAGTCTGCTGTTCTCATAGGTGAGTGCCTCACAGGTGAGTCGACTGATCTCACAGGTGAGTCGACTGATCTCACAGGTGAGTCGACTGATCTCACAGGTGAGTCGACTGATCTCACAGGTGAGTCGACTGATCTCACAGGTGAGTCGACTGATCTCACAGGTGAGTCGACTGATCTCACAGGTGAGTCGACTGATCTCACAGGTGAGAAAAAACTTTCAAACTTAACTCTATGGAATTAATGAACGTAGTTACTGGACAGTGTAATCAGCCTTTGAACTCCAGAAGCTTTAACAGAAAACTCAACATGATTTTTCTTCTCCAAAGTTTAACTGGCGATTTAACATCGTGTGGGTATTTTAAGCACCATCGTTTTCAGATAGATTTAACAAGATTTGGGGTGGGGATTCAAATGTTACTCCTCATCTATAAATCAATATTTCACTCGCTGTTATCTAATTTTATGTTTAAAAATATCAAGAAATCTGACATTGGAAAAAAAAATTAATTGAAAGCACCAATGACATCCTATATAATAAAAGGCTAAGTTCTGTCCGGTTCTCGATAGCGATTGGTCCCTCAAACACATATGATTCCTACAGCCTATCATGTTGAACACGTTTACGCGGACGTTCAAAACGAGTTATTTTTGGTGGAGTATTTCTTTCAAGACCTTATTTTGAGTTATGCCCGTTGGGATTTATAGTCAAAAAAACTATGTTGTTACGAGTTTTTTTATTTTAACTACAATGAATAGTATTTTTGACGTGATGCACATGTATGCGGTCGAGACGGCTGTTGGAGGGGAGTTACAACATGCCACCGAACGGTGGCGGAACGTCCTTGGACGGGCGTTGTTGCTCGTATTCAATAAACTGTGTCGCCATTCGGATTAATCTTTGTGTGTTTGTTTTTTGGTTTGTGTAATGTTTACTTGTAAGCCGCCAATGATGCCGACCTCCAGAGTCCAATGTCAGGCACTTGTGTCCTGGGTGTGGTCTTCGTCTTTTTGCACGTTACTACATTACTACTGTGTTACTGTTTCACTGTCTTACTGTTTCACTGTGTTACTGTTTCACTGTGTTACTGTTTCACTGTGTTACTGTTTCACTGTGTTACTGTTTCACTGTGTTACTGTTTCACTGTGTTACTGTTTCACTGTGTTACTGTTTACTGTGTTACTGTTTACTGTGTTACGGTGTCACTGTGTTACTGTTTACTGTGTTACTGTTTCACTGTGTTACTGTTTCACTGTGTTACTGTTTCACCGTGTTACTGTTTACTGTGTTACTGTTTCACTGTTTCACTGTGTTACTGTTTCACTGTGTTACTGTTTCACTGTGTTACTGTTTCACTGTGTTACTGTTTCACTGTGTTACTGTTTCACTTTGTTACTGTTTCACTGTGTTACTGTTTCACTGTCTTACTGTTTCACTCTGTTACTGTTTCACTGTGTTACTGTTTCACTGTCTTACTGTTTCACTGTGTTACTGTTTCACTGTGTTACAGTTTCACTGTCTTACGGTGTCACTGTGTTACTGTTCCACTACGTTACTGTGCAATCAAAGGTTCCCAAACTGTGGCTCAGCAAATCCTCGGGGAGTGCTCAATGTTCCTGAAGCCAGGGGACTCATGTTTTGTTTGTAATGTTGTTGTACAACGTTAATTTATGCTCGTCTGAAAGATAAAGATTCCGTGATCCAACAAGTGTTTAAAACCCCTGATCAAATTAATCCCTCTATTTTTTAATTTGCATATGTGACACCCTGATCTCAAAATACTGTCAAAAAGAAAACTTATTTTTTGTGTGTGTGATGTCTATTGTTTACGCTGCTACCCACGATACATTACTAATGATCTCAAACACTTAAAAAAACAAAATATTTTAAACATCTCTTTTTAGTCTCAGTAAGCTTTCCAATGAAATATAATAATTCAATCCATATTTCAACACACCATCTTTCAGCTCTGCTTATAAAGGTCACTACTCTAATATTTCGACAGGATGGCTGGCCCTGCTCATAACGGTCATAGCCCTCGTCCTCACCTACCCACAATGCAAGGCGGCCCAGGAGCGGGACTGGTGGCAGAAGACCGTCATCTACAGGATCTACGTCAGGAGCTTCCAAGACTCCAACAACGACGGCAACGGCGACATCAATGGTGAGATTCAACATTTCTTTGGTTGTATACAACATTCTTCATTACATTGTCATATTCAACAATTCCTTTAGTTGTATACAGCATTCTTCATGAAAATTTTCATATTTAACAAATATTTCGTTCTATTATACTACCTTCTTCATAACATTTTCATATTAAACAATTCTTTCTTGTACACAACATTCTTCTTAACATTTTAATGTTCAAAAATTATTTATTGGTATATAAAATTCTTCATGATATTTTTATGTTCAACATTTTTTTTCGTTGTGTACAACATTCTTCATAACATTTTCATTCTCAATAATTCTTTTTTATGTGCAATATTCTTCATATCATTTCCATTTTTAACAAATTCTGATATATAGACAAAATTCTTTATACCATTTTCATATTGAACATTTCTATTGTAATATACAACATTCTTCGTGATATTTATATATTTACGCGACATAAGTAATACCTAGACCAGATACAAAAAATAGACTGCATTGTAATTTGTCAACATTAACATTGTGTGTTTGAGAGTGACAGTGACAGTGTGTATCTGTCTGTGACAGAGTATCTCAACTTTCAGAGTGCTTCAACTTGTGGTGACACCCCAACCATAAAACTAGTTTCCTTCCTACTTGATGACGGTAGTTTTACCAGTGTTATAGGTCTCAATGCAAATAATAGCTGAACTCGCATGTGGGGCGTGTATGTGTGTGTGGGAGGAGCCGGAGGCTGGATGATAGAGGAATGATGTCTCGATTGTTGAGACTTGTGGGTTTTAGTTTCCTGATGCCCTTTGGCTAACTTTGTGAAACGATTGTCCGAGCCCAATAGGCTCGTGGCTGGAGGGATGAGAACCACTGGCCAAGAAGAAATTTAGCTGGAAAATCCTGTTAAGACTTAAAAGGTTTTTTTTTAAAAATGTTAATGAAAAAGAATATAAGCCATGTTGTTGAATACCCTTGAATGTCCTTTATCTTGAATCCGTGACAACCCAGACTAGTTGGTGGATGCACATTTTGTGTGGGACACTTTATTGACTTTAACCAGAGTTAAACAGACTTTTAAAAGTGTATTTTAATGAAAATTGCAACGTTTATAAAGCTTTTTGTAATGAGTTACGAAGAAATCTGTTGCCTGAGACTCACTCACTGGTCCGAAAGTGTTGTATAGGAGGCGTTGAAATAAATCAGGGCTCGGGAAACCTTTTTGTCTGAGAGAGCCAGAAACACCACATATTTTGAAAAGCTTTGACCACAAATCTAACATTTGTCTGCGAGCCTTCAATATATATATATGCGAGCTATATATGAAAAAATAGTTGCTGTTATAAATCTTACCTTTAAATTAAAGAAATGCGTTTAAATAGTTTAAAGGCTTTTGTTTCTTCACAATTTTTTTTAATTGATGTCGAAAAAGTAAAAATAAAGCCATCTGCATTTCATGTTTTCAACCTTCAACGTCATTTTAAAAATAAGTTGTATAACATTTTAAAAACACGGATTTTTCTACTTACAAAAACAATAAATAAATAAATAATAATAGTAAGTAACCTTTTTCAAATAAAGTTGAGGACCAACAAGTATTACCCCTTTACAATTTTTCTCACTGGTTAATGATTACAATCAAGGTATATAACGGGACTAACCTTGTAAAAGACTTTAACAGAGCATAACTCAACCTTCGTTGTTGTTTTTTTCCCTAAAATAACTCATCCATAGTATGTTTACACCTTTCTCTGTCTCAGTGTCTTTTGTTTTTAAAACGAGATTTCAATACATCGGCGGGTCTCACGCCATCCAATTTTCATGACATCTCATGCACCTTTCTTTCATGTCAATATTTTACAGTCATATTCTTCCTCCAATCTGATCTTTTCAGAATATCTACTATAAAGTGCTGTAGTTTAGTGGTCAAGGAAATACGAATAATGTGTGCGGCTATTTATAGTCAAGTATCTCATGGGGTCAATAACAATTAAAAGATTAGTTAAAGATTTGTTAAATTTAGATGAATTTACCGGCACTCGTTTCAACAATTTCCATCACGCCTTTGAATGTTAATCTACTCAGGAACGACCAAATTTATTTCAACATTCTCCCTCCACCCCACACCCCCCCCCAGGTCTTAGGTCACGGCTCGACTACCTCAGTGACCTCGGGGTCAACACGATAGCCCTGAGCCCAATCTACCTGCTGGCCCTCAACGCCACGTCGGACACACAGATCGTCAACCACACGGACATCGACCCGATGTTTGGCAGCCTGGAGGACTTTAAACTGTTGGTCAACGAGACACACGCTAGAGGTAACGGTCAACGAGACACACGCTAGAGGTAACGGTCAACGAGACACACGCTAGAGGTAACGGTCAACGAGACACACACTAGAGGTAACGGTCAACGAGACACACGCTAGAGGTAACGGTCAACGAGACACACGCTAGAGGTAACGGTCAACGAGACACACGCTAGAGGTAACGGTCAACGAGACACACGCTAGAGGTAACGGTCAACGAGACACACGCTAGAGGTAACGTTCAACGAGACACACGCTAGAGGTAACGGTCAACGAGACACACGCTAGAGGTAACGTGGAAATACTACACAAAGATAACCTAATACAACGCTCAGATAGACAGACATCGGGATAAAAACACCTTTTTTAAAAAAAAATCCTCATGCAAGAACAAACACCTACAAGTTCTTGTTCGTCCCGTCCGGAATTCGGATGTGGAATGGGTTGCCTGATTGAGACCAGGAAAACTAACACTCTATCAACATTTAAATTTTTTTTAAATATGCAAGACTATACATAAAGCATGGATAAACGCAGGACGCAACAATCTTCTGTATAGAAGTAGAAGAAGTTGGATGTAATAGATAAGATAAGGTATTGCAGTGTGAGGGTACTAACTACACTTTCTACAGTGTTTTTTTCTCTTATTTTTTATGAAAGGGAGGCAGCGATAATTTATTTGAATGCAATTCACTATACATTTGGCTATTTCATCGTTCAGTCATTTAGTAATTCAGTCATTTAGTATTTCAGTCATTTACTCATTTAGCAATTCAGTTATTCAGTCATTCAGTAATACAGTCATTCAGTAATACAGTCATTCAGTAATACAGTCATTCAGTAATACAGTCATTCAGTAATACAGTCATTCAGTAATACAGTCATTCAGTAATACAGTCATTCAGTAATACAGTCATTCAGTAATACAGTCATTCAGTAATACAGTCATTCAGTAATACAGTCATTCAGTAATACAGTCATTCAGTAATACAGTCATTCAGTAATACAGTCATTCAGTAATACAGTCATTCAGTAATACAGTCATTCAGTAATACAGTCATTCAGTAATTCAGTCATTTACTCATTCAGAGATCCAACCAATTAATTCTTCAATTACATTTACATTTATAACACAAGGGCAGTAATAATTTTTAAGAATACATACATCAGAACCACATCAAGTTGTTTCCCTTTAGATTTTCGACATCTGACGACTGTGGTGTGTCTAAACGTTTAGCAAAGAGGGCGATATTCCATGAATTAAAAATATGCGTGGGGCCGTATTAAAAAATAAACAAAATTGATATGCTTGCACATTGATGTAAAAAAAATTAAATTTGATTTATTTTTATTTTAAATTTGTAAGAGGGACATTTTTGGTTGTTAATGTTGTAAAAATGATTGGGACAATTCTATCGCGATCGCAATTGTCAAAATTTCAAGAATATCTTCTTGCGTTGATAGAAATGATTTAAGTTGGGTGAATAATGGCTAAGTCATAGAAAACCTGCTTTTATTTTATACTATGTACATATAGCTCAAGCCGAAATGTTGTGCCTAATATAGAGATGTAAAAACTTTCTTAAAATTTTAAGTACACCGACGTCACATTAATTTATTTTCCCAAACAAGCAAAAATAAACATCGATTTCGCCATCGAGCATTATCGAATCTCTTATCACACAACTTCATTGGCTTTTTCTAAACAATATCAAAGTTGGGAAACAATACAAAAAATAAAAATATCGATCTTTACAATTTTTTTTACGTCAATTTTATCTTGTGTAAAATGAACACCAAAAATACAGCACCTTTAAGGCTTTTCTTAATAACTAGTGTAACCCGTCAAAAATGACGGAAGTTTTCAAAATGAATAAATTTCAGCTGAAATCTATTCATTTTGAAAAAATATACATCAGAATAATAAATAATGTAATACAGAACTTGTATTTATTTTTATTTGATTCATTTATTATCATATTGAACAATTTTATGCGGAACGTTCTAAAAGTGTTATTTTTGGTGAAGTAATTTTATTATGTTGATCGTAGTGCCACCTAACAGCATTACAAATTTCGCAGCGCCACCTAGTTACATCCATGCATACAGAAAACGGGAATTATGTATATTGATATCATGTCATTGTTACAACAACAACAAAAAATGCACTATTAATTATTTAAGGTGAAGTATTATAAATGTGTGTCGTATATGGACCCGCGGGCCGGACTTTTGACTCCCCTTTATTACGATCTCTAAGACTTTGCTGGCATAAACAACAGTTGTTTGAATGACTGGCCTAGAACTTATCTTGGCACTGCAAACACCCCACAGACAAACGAACAAACAAATATAGCATCATGTTTTAATAATCAAATAAGATATATGACATGTAAACCAATAACAAAAACTCGATTGTTTTCAAATTTTTTCCACGACATTTTGCAAATATGTCCAAAACCACACCCCCAAATTAAAATTTGAATGTAAAAACAATGACGTCAATTAATGTCTTTCTCTTTCTTTTCTTGGAAGGCATGCACGTCACGATCGACTTTATCCCCAACCACACTTCCAAGAATCACAGCTGGTTCGTAGCAAGTAATGCAATAAAAGAGGCCAGAGATAACTCGTACAGGTCATACTACGTGTGGACGGCTGGGCTGGGCGGAAACAGCGCGGTGTTGCCCAACAACTGGGTAGGATAATCTTGTGTTGTTGCAGTTGTACTCGGTTTTGGTAGCTTAACTCAGGGGAAACAAATGCATTAACCATTTTATGCAGATTTACCTCCAATTAAGCTTTAGGTAGATAACAATTGCCACTTAATAGAAAAATATATATAAATTAAACAAACCGTGAAAACAAAGTGTTTGACTATAAATCCCTTATATATGAGAATGAGACAGATCTAAAAGTATTGATTATGTTCAATATAATACGCACCGCGTGACAAACATTTACAGACTGAACGTGACTGAACACCCCTTGCTGTAAAATGCGGGGATGTGGTCATCGTTTGCTGTGAGTGAAATGCAGTGAACCGTGGAGTAGGGCTGTTATCGATTTATTTAAATTTAATCGTTAAATTTTGAAAAATTATAGATTAATTAATCGATAATTTCGATTAAAACCAAAAATAGAAATTTATGAAGTCATTAAACTGAACATTTCTCACGGACATTGAAAATTAAGGATAATTTGAACTAAATTTCATGACATTGTGTTGATACTTGATTTGTGCTGAAGGTGGTACGTCAGCAATGTATTTGATACTTTAAAAGAGAATTGTTTATGGCAGTGGACACAGTAAACGTTTTCCCCATCTTCGACTTTGCCATCCCCAGTTAGCTTAAAAACAACATATTTGCTCAACTTTCAAGTTATATGTTTAAATATAACTGCGCTGATGCTGTCAGCAGGGCCGTCTTAACGCACAGGCCGTTGGGCATTTGCCCGGGAGCCCACGAGCATATGGGCCCCATGGGAATATGTTTATTTATATATATTATATATATTCATTTTTTATTCCTGCGGGGGAAGGGCCCAACACTATTTCTTTGCCCGGGGGCCCAAAATGGTGTAAAGACGGCTCTGGCTGTCAGCCATTTTATAGTTGACGTCTGCCGGTCAACATAGATTAATAAAATAAATTTTAATATTACGCGGGAGATGTTTGTACGTAAAAAATATATATAAATTATTATTAATTATTAATAATTTATTATTTATTACTAAAAATTTTTTTTAAATATTGTAAATGTTTTCTTAAATTTTAATCGAATTTTTATTCGATTAAAATTATTTTAAACGATATTTAATCGATAAAATTTTTAACGATTAATCGAGAAATTAATCGATAATTTCCGCAGCCCTACCGTGGAGGTTAACTATAGCAGACGGCTTCATAGAGATACATAGAGATAAACTAAAAATTCATTCATTTAATTATGGTACTTTCGATCGATCGGAAATTTTGATACAATGCATTGTTAGGTGACACAAGTGCATGTGCAAAATTTCAGCTCGATAGAATCCAGGGAAATGGGTAATTTTTACTTTTGTTTTTCCGCCCGCCCGACCAAGACAGAGAGCCATCACAAGAGGGTTAAGTTAATATAAGGGATTTAATAATAAGAAAGCGCGGTGTTCGAGTGGCATGTGCGCCCGGCTGGCGTACCGAGAGTCGTGGGTTTGAATCTCCGTGGTGACAGGAATTTGTCTCCTGGGCCAAGGTGCGTTCATGGGTACCTGGCACTAGTTAGGAAAACAAAGGCGGCTGGGAATGGCATGGTCCCTCATAGCATTGTGATTGCTGTGCCACTAACCAGAAAGTAGAATGCAATAATCTTTTTTTATAGAAGGAGCGACTGTATGTATAAGAGAAGACAAAGCACGATTTTTAAAAAAAAATCTTTTTTTTTACTCAGAAGATCATCATTGAAAATGTTGTATATTACGATCTGATATTTTTTTTTATTACTATGTTGTGAGGGGCAAGTGTGTGGAGCACCCCTAACCACATCAGTAGATGAATTCTTGATGAGACATATAGCAACTTCCCAATCAGTAGATATGCTCATACTCATTTAGCCGCCTCCCAATCAGTAGATATGCTCATACTCATTTAGCCACCTCCCCATCAGTAGATATGCTCATACTCATTTAGCCACCTCCCAATCAGTAGATATGCTCATACTCATTTAGCCACCTCCCCATCAGTAGATATGCTCATACTCATTTAGCCACCTCCCAATCAGTAGATATGCTCATACTCATTTAGCCACCTCCCAATCAGTAGATATGCTCATACTCATTTAGCCACCTCCCAATCAGTAGATATGCTCATACTCATTTAGCCACCTCCCAATCAGTAGATATGCTCATACTCATTTAGCCACCTCCCAATCAGTAGATATGCTCATACTCATTTAGCCACCTCCCCATCAGTAGATATGCTCATACTCATTTAGCCACCTCCCCATCAGTAGATATGCTCATACTCATTTAGCCACCTCCCAATCAGTAGATATGCTCATACTCATTTAGCCACCTCCCAATCAGTAGATATGCTCATACTCATTTAGCCACCTCCCCATCAGTAGATATGCTCATACTCATTTAGCCACCTCCCAATCAGTAGATATGCTCATACTCATTTAGCCACCTCCCCATCAGTAGATATGCTCATACTCATTTAGCCACCTCCCAATCAGTAGATATGCTCATACTCATTTAGCCACCTCCCAATCAGTAGATATGCTCATACTCATTTAGCCACCTCCCAATCAGTAGATATGCTCATACTCATTTAGCCACCTCCCAATCAGTAGATGTGCTCATACTCATTTAGCCACCTCCCAATCAGTAGATATGCTCATACTCATTTAGCCACCTCCCCATCAGTAGATATGCTCATACTCATTTAGCCACCTCCCCATCAGTAGATATGCTCATACTCATTTAGCCACCTCCCCATCAGTAGATATGCTCATACTCATTTAGCCACCTCCCCATCAGTAGATATGCTCATACTCATTTAGCCACCTCCCCATCAGTAGATGTGCTCATACTCATTTAGCCACCTCCCAATCAGTAGATATGCTCATACTCATTTAGCCACCTCCCAATCAGTAGATATGCTCATACTCATTTAGCCACCTCCCAATCAGTAGATATGCTCATACTCATTTAGCCACCTCCCCATCAGTAGATATGCTCATACTCATTTAGCCACCTCCCAATCAGTAGATATGCTCATACTCATTTAGCCACCTCCCCATCAGTAGATATGCTCATACTCATTTAGCCACCTCCCAATCAGTAGATATGCTCATACTCATTTAGCCACCTCCCAATCAGTAGATATGCTCATACTCATTTAGCCACCTCCCAATCAGTAGATATGCTCATACTCATTTAGCCACCTCCCAATCAGTAGATATGCTCATACTCATTTAGCCACCTCCCAATCAGTAGATATGCTCATACTCATTTAGCCACCTCCCCATCAGTAGATATGCTCATACTCATTTAGCCACCTCCCCATCAGTAGATATGCTCATACTCATTTAGCCACCTCCCAATCAGTAGATATGCTCATACTCATTTAGCCACCTCCCAATCAGTAGATATGCTCATACTCATTTAGCCACCTCCCCATCAGTAGATATGCTCATACTCATTTAGCCACCTCCCAATCAGTAGATATGCTCATACTCATTTAGCCACCTCCCCATCAGTAGATATGCTCATACTCATTTAGCCACCTCCCAATCAGTAGATATGCTCATACTCATTTAGCCACCTCCCAATCAGTAGATATGCTCATACTCATTTAGCCACCTCCCAATCAGTAGATATGCTCATACTCATTTAGCCACCTCCCAATCAGTAGATGTGCTCATACTCATTTAGCCACCTCCCAATCAGTAGATATGCTCATACTCATTTAGCCACCTCCCCATCAGTAGATATGCTCATACTCATTTAGCCACCTCCCCATCAGTAGATATGCTCATACTCATTTAGCCACCTCCCCATCAGTAGATATGCTCATACTCATTTAGCCACCTCCCCATCAGTAGATATGCTCATACTCATTTAGCCACCTCCCCATCAGTAGATGTGCTCATACTCATTTAGCCACCTCCCAATCAGTAGATATGCTCATACTCATTTAGCCACCTCCCAATCAGTAGATATGCTCATACTCATTTAGCCACCTCCCAATCAGTAGATATGCTCATACTCATTTAGCCACCTCCCCATCAGTAGATATGCTCATACTCATTTAGCCACCTCCCCATCAGTAGATATGCTCATACTCATTTAGCCACCTCCCAATCAGTATATATGCTCATACTCATTTAGCCACCTCCCCATCAGTAGATATGCTCATACTCATTTAGCCACCTCCCAATCAGTAGATATGCTCATACTCATTTAGCCACCTCCCCATCAGTAGATATGCTCATACTCATTTAGCCACCTCCCAATCAGTAGATATGCTCATACTCATTTAGCCACCTCCCAATCAGTAGATATGCTCATACTCATTTAGCCACCTCCCAATCAGTAGATATGCTCATACTCATTTAGCCACCTCCCAATCAGTAGATATGCTCATACTCATTTAGCCACCTCCCCATCAGTAGATATGCTCATACTCATTTAGCCACCTCCCCATCAGTAGATATGCTCATACTCATTTAGCCACCTCCCAATCAGTAGATATGCTCATACTCATTTAGCCACCTCCCAATCAGTAGATATGCTCATACTCATTTAGCCACCTCCCAATCAGTAGATATGCTCATACTCATTTAGCCACCTCCCAATCAGTAGATGTGCTCATACTCATTTAGCCACCTCCCAATCAGTAGATATGCTCATACTCATTTAGCCACCTCCCCATCAGTAGATATGCTCATACTCATTTAGCCACCTCCCAATCAGTAGATATGCTCATACTCATTTAGCCACCTCCCCATCAGTAGATGTGCTCATACTCATTTAGCCACCTCCCAATCAGTAGATATGCTCATACTCATTTAGCCACCTCCCAATCAGTAGATATGCTCATACTCATTTAGCCACCTCCCAATCAGTAGATATGCTCATACTCATTTAGCCACCTCCCAATCAGTAGATATGCTCATACTCATTTAGCCACCTCCCAATCAGTAGATATGCTCATACTCATTTAGCCACCTCCCAATCAGTAGATATGCTCATACTCATTTAGCCACCTCCCAATCAGTAGATATGCTCATACTCATTTAGCCACCTCCCAATCAGTAGATATGCTCATACTCATTTAGCCACCTCCCCATCAGTAGATATGCTCATACTCATTTAGCCACCTCCCAATCAGTAGATATGCTCATACTCATTTAGCCACCTCTCCATCAGTAGATATGCTCATACTCATTTAGCCACCTCCCAATCAGTAGATATGCTCATACTCATTTAGCCACCTCCCAATCAGTAGATATGCTCATACTCATTTAGCCACCTCCCCATCAGTAGATGTGCTCATACTCATTTAGCCACCTCCCCATCAGTAGATATGCTCATACTCATTTAGCCACCTCCCAATCAGTAGATATGCTCATACTCATTTAGCCACCTCCCAATCAGTAGATATGCTCATACTCATTTAGCCACCTCCCAATCAGTAGATATGCTCATACTCATTTAGCCAACTCTCCATCAGTAGATATGCTCATACTCATTTAGCCACCTCCCAATCAGTAGATGTGCTCATACTCATTTAGCCACCTCCCAATCAGTAGATATGCTCATACTCATTTAGCCACCTGCCCATCCGTAGATGTGCTCATACTCATTTAGCCACCTCCCCATCAGTAGATAAATACTTGCTGACTCGTTTAGCCACCCCTTTCAATAGAGTTATTCGTGTCCCACCCCCAGGTCTCCGTTTCCCAATGCTCGGCGTGGACCAAGATGTTGGACACCAACACATTCTATCTCCACCAGTTTGATGAGTTGGAACCCGATCTAAATTTAAGAAGTGAAAAGGTCAGGGCCGAGCTGGAGGCCATTCTACATTTCTGGTAAGCACCAGGGAATCTCGAACTTATTAGTTTCTTTTGCAATTTCGAGGTTTGGACTTTGCCTAAGTCTAAAAACCAACAAATGTTCTACCTTCATCAGGCTGGACTTGGGTGTAGATGGCTTCTACATCAGGGACGCCGACTACCTGTTTGAGGACTACGATCTGAGGGATGAGATTGTTAAAGACAACACGACCAATCCTGTGAGTAGACGCCATGCAGTCGCGTGTGTTTCCCCGTGGCTCCTAGGGCCGGGGTTAATCTTCCTCTTACACTAGCTCGTGTGTCCCCTTAATCTGTCTCCTAGACCACCTCCCCAATCACCTTCCTCTCCATACTATACCACCTTCAGGGCCCCGTTAACCTCCCTTCTATACCACCTCCCCCATCACCTTACTCTCCATACTATACCACCTTCATGGCCCCGTTAACCTCCCTTCTATACCACCTCCCCCATCACCTTACTCTCCATACTATACCACCTTCATGGTCCCGTTAACCTCCCTTCTATACCACCTCCTCCATCACCTTACTCTCCATACTATACCACCTTCATGGTCCCGTTAACCTCCCTTCTATACCCCCTCCCCCATCACCTTACTCTCCATACTATACCACCTTCATGGCCCCGTTAACCTCCCTTCTATACCACCTCCCCCATCACCTTACTCTCCATACTATACCACCTTCATGGCCCCGTTAACCTCCCTTCTATACCCCCTCCCCCATCACCTTACTCTCCATACTATACCACCTTCAGGGCCCCGTTAACCTCCCTTCTATACCACCTCCCCCATTACCTTACTCTCCATACTATACCACCTTCAGGGCTCCATTAACCTCCCTTCTATACCATCTCCTCCGTCACTTCCACATTTTGTTCACGCCCTTCATCCTCCTCACTCACACTTTGGATGAAACAAGTTTTACTCCACTGTCAGAACTGTCGCCCTGATGCCGTGACGATGTATGAAGGCCTAAGTCATCAGCGCACTAAAGGTCTCTCGGAAGTCTTCGACATGCTGGCGCGCTGGAGGGCTTATTTGGACGACTATGGTAACAAGACTGGAAAATACCGGTAAGCTGTTTTATTATGCTGAAACTTCAAATTTTAACAATGTTCCTAGTTAACATTTCAACGGTAAACAATGTTTCTTGCTAACATTTCAACAGTAAACAATGTAAACATAATATGGCATCACAACAGCATGCTTGTCAAACTTCATCTACCATCATGTAAACCCATTTAGCCTCCATCAAATCTCATCTACCATCACGTTACCATATTTTTCTCCATAAAATCTCTCCTACCATCATGTTAACCCATCATGTATCACCTACCATCATGTTACCCCATCACATCCCACCTACTATCATATCCCCCATCACATTTTACCTACCATCAATTCACACCATCACATCTCACCTACCATCATATCCCCCCTACCATCATATCCCACCATCCCATTAAATTATCACATCCAACCTACCAGTATGTTAACCCTTCACATCCCATCTACCATCTCATCTCACCTCCCATCATGTTAACCCATCACATCTCACCTACCATCATGTTAACCCATCACATCCCACCTACCATCATGTTAACCTATTACATCCTACCTACCATCACATCCCGCCTACCATCATGTTAACCCTTCACATCCCATCTACCATCACATCTCACCTACCATCATGTTAACCCATCAGATCTCACCTACAATCATATCACCCCATCTCCCCCCAGCATCCTGTTCGCTGACGTTGAAGGCCCGTATAAACACGTCATGAACTACTACGGCCTCTTCAACCGTGACGGCGTGGACTTCCCCCTCAACACCTTCAGCCTTGACCTGAACGACACCACCGGGGGCCTGGGCGTGGGTCTGATGGTCACTGCCTGGATGGACCATATGTCTACGCAACGATGGCCCAACTGGATGGTAAGGTCTTACGACTTTCAAAACGTGTTCTTTGACTTCAGTTCTATCAAAATAACTGCATTCAGCACTTGAGGCAAACAGGATCATTATGAATGGGGTAATTGAACAAGCCATTAGCTTACACCAGTGGTGGGCAAACATTTCATTAGTAAGAAATGAGACTTCAAGGGGCCGCAACTAACCAAAATGTAGCCTCAGTTCAAGTACAAACATCCATCTTTAATATATATATATATATTCGATATTACTGCAGGCATCCCCGGCCCGCAGGTTGGCCACCCCTGGCTTACACCGTTAATAGTACAATGCGCGGGATGCACGGGGAAATTGGGTCAGCCACACGATGTGCAGAAGGGCAGACCAGTGCTGTTAACTCAAGGTGCCAAATTTTCCCAGGCAGGAGTAAAAAAAAATTCTCAAATTAGACTAAAAATTCCCACATGCATTAAATTCTGTTGGCGAAGCAATCTCAAATATTCCCATAATTCATGCAAAATCCTCATAAATTCCCATTTCTTTAAATTTGCCTATTTGCCCCCCCCCCAAAAAAAAATTCCCACGATTTGGGAAATTTCCCAGGAGTTAACAGCACTGGGGCAGACAGAGCCCTGGAGTATGTTAGGGAAAATCTGAGGAAAACGAGTAGTTGACGCAACAGCAGTGGGATCATAAGTTGTGACCATATCACGCTACTCCCCACCCCCCCCACGCCACGCCACTGACAGCCCCAGTGAGTGGCGTTGATGTATTGGCAAACATCAACATTCAGAGGACCGTATGTCCAGAGCACGATCGGGGCCCGTAATGTCCAGAGCACGATCGGGGCCCGTATGTCCAGAGCATCGATCGTGGGCCCGTAGTCCAGCATCGATCGTGGGCCCGTAATGCCAGCATCGATCGGGGCCCGTAGATAGAGAAGGATCTTATGTTTATAAAAAATATTTTTGATATAAACATTTAAAGTACGGATTGGCAAATTGAAAGTCCGATTGGGGTCATAGTTCTTGAACGGAAATACTTCCATCTTATTACATAATGTAACTATTTTTAGGGACTGCAGTACACCCGTTGCGCTTGGAAAAGGAGAGAAAAAAAGACTTATTTAATTTAAAAAATAATTTTCTTTAAATTTGTACACTCCACCCCAGAGGCGTCACTAGGGTTAGTGTCAGCCCCTCACAACTTACCTCATAGACCTCTTCCAAGGCTGCCAGTGCCAAATAAATGGGAACATACAGAATTTTACATTTTGGTGACACCCTTTGTGATGGTGTCACCCGGTGCGGTCCACGCCCCCGCACCCCCTAGTTGACGCCTCTGCTACACCACTCATCCCAGACCGCGTGGCAGTTAACAGAGATCTCGTACAGACGGACCTCACTAAGTCGAACTTCCCTAAGTCGAAAACCTCCCTATATATCGAATCAATTGTTAGGCCCCGGCCTGATTCCATAACACTAATGTATTTAGATCTCCTTAACTCTAAGATTGTGTGGCCTCCAACCTTCCTTGGTGGAATTTTCCATGGAATTTGGGTTATTATTCTTGGGCGACATTTCAGAACACGTGTTCCGTAGCGCCACGTAAACGTCTATTTTGAGACCAAAAATGACCTAGACAAGAAAAAGGAGTGGCTGGAAGAAGGGTAACTAATTCGCGTCCCTTTGCTGCATGCTGTGACTCTTTTTAACAAGAACAATCTTACTCCCCCCCCCAAATCCCACTGTGGAGGGAGTAAAGTGTGTTGGGGGGAGGGGCTTTCTCAGTGTTATCGGGTGTGTCAAAGATAGTTGGCTTCCTCTCATATGAAACATCAGACACCGCCTCTCTTTCCTGTCAAGCTTCTCGCCAGGATGGCTGTTCCTACCCCCCTTTCAATATGAACATTGTCCTTGATTAATCTACGCCTATTTCGCCATTTTCCCTAACTCGAGAACTCCGTAAGTCGAATGTTCTTTTCGGGTCCCTTTGAGTTCGACTTAGAGAGGTCCGACTGTACTATGAACAAGATCATGTTGTTGTTTTTTTCTTATTCTAATTATCATCGTCAGTATCTTTATAGTTTAGTGTGGTAGCGATGTGGTCATTAAAATGTAATTACTAAGGACAACACGTTCAATCAATGACCAAATCCTCTTTATGACGTCACCACAGGGTGGAGATGACCGAAGCCAGCGACTGGTTGACCGCCTGGGTAGCAAGATGGCCGGACCCTACCTCATGCTGACCATGCTGTTGCCAGGGACGCCGTACCTGTACTATGGGGATGAAATAGGTTTGTAGTTGTTCTGCAGGGCAAGTGGAAGCTGGGGTTGGTTCACCGTGGGTGGTCAGCCCACCCTCCCCAGTACTCCCCCTAGCTACGCCACTGACCATCCACGTCCAAGTTGAAACTGCTGATCAATTTTTTATTTTTTTTGTAAACCATCTGCGTTGTTTGCCAAGAGTCGTATTCTTTCCAAAAAAATGTTAAATTCTTATACTTTCTTTCTTCGTGTTACTAGACTGATCCAATCTTCAACTTCAACATTAAATGATATCTTTTGGTGTCTAAAGAAACATTGGGCTTCTGGCAAAACGTACCACCTTGATGTGGTCTCTAGTATTTAAGACATTTTCATCCCTCTCTCCGTCTCTCTCTCTCTATCTCTCTCTTCTCTCTCTATCTTTCCTCAGACCGTATGTAAAGTCTTGTGAAGTGGGCTCCACTCTCGTCATTGCCTTGCTCTATCTTTGAGTCCAGTACAATATGTGTAAACAAATGTTGCACCTCTTCATAAAAAGGAAGTGCGCCCCATAGAGAACACCCCCTTCCCTTTTTCCCGTACATCCCTAATGCCAGTCGGATTATGGATTCACTTTATTCAATGGTTCTTTTATAAAGATAAGAAATTAAAATTTTCAGTTTTCTTTTAATTGTTGTTTGCCAAACCTCAAAATGAATGTCACGTATTGTCACATTTAAACGTGCCTGACTCGGATGATTCTCACGCCAGGCCTGAAGTCGGTGGTCACGCCAAACGTGACGTCGCCCGTTCGGTCAGCACGTCTGCCCATGAGAGGCCCCATGCCCTGGAACAACCGGACAGACGCCGGGTTCTGCGCTGAGTTCTGCAAGGAATTCTGGATGCAGCCACATCCGGACTTCAAGGAAGAGATGAATGTGGAGGTCAGTAGGTCAAGATGTTTTTCATAGTGTTAGTTAGTCACGGTGTTAGTCATTGTCTTATTTAGTCATGGTGTTACGTCCAGGTGATAGTAGGTCAAGATACATTTATTAGCTAAGGCTTCAATTAGTCATGATGTTACTGATGTTTTAATTAGTCATGCTGTTAGCTAGACATGTTTTAATTAGTCATGCTGTTAGCTAGACATGTTTTAATATAGTCATGCTGTTAGCTAGACATGTTTTAATATACATAGTCATGTTTTAGTTAGCCAAAGTGTTCACGGTTTCACTTCACTTTGGTGATAGTAACGCTGTTAGCCGCTGTATTAATTAGTCAAGATGCCAGACACGTTATTAAAAATTGTTTGATTGTTTCCATGAGAACACTGTTACTGCAAAGAGTTCACATTCACATAAGAGACGGGGAATGATAGTAGAGGGTCTAGCCGAGTTTTGGTTTGAAACTATAGGAGGGACTAGTGGATATGAAAAGCGAAAATAAATTATTATGTTCGGAAGTTGTACAAAACCAAAATCATCACACACAAAAATGCAACACCAGCAATGATTAGTTTAATATTGATTACCGTATTTTAGGTTTATTTTTTTCATGTCCTGAATTCTAGGCTCAGAAGAGAAATCCTGAATCCGTGTGGAACCTGTTTAAAAACTTGACGACACTGAGGAAAGACAAGCCGGCGTTCGAGTTTGGAGATTATGTCCTAGTCTTGAACGACGAGGAAATCTTCGCTTTTGTTCGAGAATTTGATGGAGAGAAAGGGTGAGCCAAAGACGTCATTGCATCATGCACATTTAATTTCCAAATAAAACTTTTTATTTTAAACACTTACAATTTGACCAAATGGCATATAATAATTTTAAAAACATCAACATAAATTAACTAACATTGTATTTTACTTCAATGACTTGAACAGGTATCTGGTGGCCTTGAACTTCGCCAACACAGAAACCAAGAAAAAACTGGCGGGAAGGCACTCCACCATCCCCGGAAGTGCGACCATCGAGATCACGTGGGGAAGCGGCAGCAGACGGAAAGGAGGAAGCGCCGGCCTTGACCCTCTGACCCTCGCTCCGTTCGAAGGGATTGTCGTCTCCTGGGACTACAAGGCGAAGGAGCTTTGATCGCCGCCTCTGCAAACCATAATGTGATAACTTATATAATTTCAACTATTCCATTTATGTCACCCATATATATGGCACTGTATGATTTATCTTTCTTTGACTTTTCATTATTTATATACTTATTTCAAGAGTGATATCTAGGAACAATATTTATACCAGAGATGTATAGTCATAGTCGACAATTATAAGAATAGGGACAGTGTTAAATTTCATACGATTACCCCGCTTTCAAAATGTATACACAGTTAGTATACATCGATTTTCTAACGCCTTGCTAACCCTGTGGGCGACAAACTGTGAGTACATATTCGATATCATTTTTGTTTTGATTCATCATTCACGATTCAATATAATGATATACAAACTAGTTCAATATAATGATATACAAACTAGTTCAATATAATGATATACAAACTAGTTCAATATAATGATATACAAACTAGTTCAATATAATGATATACAAACTAGTTCAATATAATGATATACAAACTAGTTCAATATAATGATATACAAACTAGTTCAATATAATGATATACAAACTAGTTCAATATAATGATATACAAACTAGTTCAATATAATGATATACAAACTAGTTCAATATAATGATATACAAACTAGTTCAATATAATGATATACAAACTAGTTCAATATAATGATATACAAACTAGTTCAATATAATGATATACAAACTAGTTCAATATAATGATATACAAACTAGTTCAATATAATGATATACAAACTAGTTCAATATAATGATATACAAACTAGTTCAATATAATGATATACAAACTAGTTCAATATAATGATATACAAACTAGTTCAATATAATGATATACAAACTAGTTCAATATAATGCTTCATCAAAACAACTTAAACAGTATAGAGGTAAACAAGGCAAGTTACTTTCTTGACACACACTTTGGAGAAGGGCGCGAGTGTAGGACTAAAAGTTCGCTTATTTATAGACTGGCCAGAATTAGCTGGGAGAATACATTCCATTAGCACCATAGTTGTAGAGATGATTTTGACGAGTTACGAGAAATCTGCAATATGGTTGGTACACCAGAGAATCTCTGGTTACAATAGGTACTTTCCGTTTTTTTAAAATATATATATGTTTGTTATTTTATTTAAATTAATGAAATTACTTGTTTTTGGAGTTTTTAGAAATTTCATCATTAACAACTTTGATCCAGGCCGTAGACCCTGGTCATAAGCTCAGGTATTAAGCTCGGGACTAAAGACCCTGGCTATAAGCTAAGAGTTTCTTCTCCGCTCCAAATCACTGATTTGCCCCTGATTACTTCCCCTGAATAAACCTCGAAGAGCCAAAGAGTTCCTTTCAATGCTCACAAGTAAATAACGACTACAACAAGCTGCCATTCAGTACTCACAGCTTTTAGGTGGCAAAATAAATGCTATTTAAAGCAAGATTGTGCAGAATTATTGTTGTGTTATGTGTAGCTGGATATTTATTGTGTGTGTTTAAATAATGTTTTGTTACTTCTCTGTCCTTTACCTAAAGACTCACGACTAATGCATTGAACATTCTGGCTACTATGATTTTTGAAGGGGTTTTGCTATGCCTCTGAGACATTGGAGAGGATACTTTGCTTGTCGCAAGGCTGTGACCTCGATTTTTATATACGGAATTTATCAAAAGAGGTTGAAAATGATAAAATAAAGAAACTCCGGGTTGATATCTTTAGTGCTTACTGTATAATTGCCCTCAACGGATATTAGTTATGTTTAAATAGGCAGTAATCCGTGGAAACAATGGAGTAAGTTTAATTACTTTTTCAGCTACAGAGGTTGGAATTCTAGCTTCTAGCTTTTCAATTATTTTAACATAATGTTTCGATTTTACAATTAAAAAAAAAGACAATGTATAATATGTGGAATAATTTATATTATGCACTTCAGTTGTACAAAAGGTTTGACTTTGTGAATAAAATATTTTTTAAAATAAATTAAAACTTTGTTTTTGTTGTCTCATGCTTGTTAATTTCTTGTTTTGATTTGAAACTTTGAGTTTAAGATGGAAATTACAGACGAGAAAGAAATTAGAGGCTGGGGAAGGGTTAAAAGATTGGTGTATGTTTGTGGGGTGGGGGGATCCTTGGCCTCCCATCAGGTCAAATCTGAAATATTACGTGAGTGGCGTAACAGGAGCTAGTGCCACCAAGGTCTACTGTTTATATTATATTAAATTTATGCTATGGTGAAACGATAATGCAAAAATTAATATAATATTTTAATAAAATTTACACAATGATCCTGGATTTAGCACTGTGTTTTAGCGGTGGTCTAGCGGTAGCGCGCTGGACTGCCGAACCGAGACAGAAGAGAGTCACGGGTTCTATTCTCGGTGCTGGCAAGGCCCCCGGGGCATTGTGCTGGCCACACAATCCCTTGCTCGTTAGTGGTGGATTAAAAAAAAACTTGTGAACGCTACTTCACATGCCCTATAGTCCATCATGGACTGGAAAGGGGGTTATTATTATTTATGCAAGTGACTTAACATTGAATGTAACGATTATTTTTTTTCTAAATATTTTTTTCATGATAAGCAGCCGTGGTCGAAGAGCTGATAGAATAATAGTGTTTTCAAATATTAAACCAAATTTTCAACTGTTAAGACTATTCTATTTGTACTCATTGACAAGCGATGTGCCGTACGATGAGATTCAGAGATGAGTGAGGTGAGTATTTTTATATTTAAATAGAGTTAATAGACTAAATAGTTTGTCCTCAGCACTAAAAAATGTCTTATTATGAAGAGTTAAATAGAAAAAATAAATATTGGACAGAATTGGCAAATAGCGTGAAAAAAGTGAACTGAAAAATTGGGCCTTCATTAAATGACGTCTCGCACCTAGGTTGGGGGGGGGGTTGACCTTTGTAAAGCACTGTGACGAGGGGGAAGGGGTGTTAAAGAAATGTAACGTCACATCAAAACGCAAAATTTTACATAAAAGTTCCACTCAAATATTTGATTGTTTACAATTTATTTAATGACGTTTTACATGGGCGTCACGCGTGTTATGATATTAGAGCGCAGACTGACACTAATTACATACTTAAATGACAAAGTGAGGGGGGGTCTACGTTGTTGTAACGGCTTGTGACGAGGGGGGGAGGGTGGGGGTAAAAAATTGACCGAATCGCGTTACGTCATTTATGGACGGCCCCAATAATATATTGTGTAGTTACACATTTATGAACTTTTAAGTTACAAGTTTAAATATCGTCCTTTTCCTCTAAAGTTCCTGGGTGCAGGATCAATGACACAGAAATAGTGGGGAAAATACTAATACGATCTGATTTTTTCAGACTAATGACTAGAGCAGTGCTCCACGTTTATTGCTCTTGGCCCACGACATAACCCGCCCACCCCCAAACACACACTCACACACTTTTACAAATTTTATGTTACCTCTAACTCATAATCAAATCATACACACTATTTAATTAACACCTAAGAGATGTGGTGGGACACGGCACTAAAATCTGAAAAGGGCACCGCGTGCAAATAAAATGTTAGGAGTTATTTCGTTTTGACAGCTCAGTGTAATTTCCTAAATGAGACAAAGTTTTATAAATAATTATTCTTTTTTACTTTTTTGTCCTTTTTCTATTTTCTTAACTTATATTAAATTAAAAAAAGTTAGCTCTCAATCGTTATACATATATTTTAAAACCTTAACTTGAATTTCGTTTTATTGATTTTATGACAATTTATGGTTGAAAAATAAAGTTAAAGAGGAAGAAAATTGCACATTTGACGGATCCATCTCGGTCGTTTCCCAGCTGGTGGTAATTGAAGGAAGTGGTGTAAATAATCATAACAACAAAATCATGTTTAATTTTGGCCTAGATGTACTTAAATATAAATTTCATTTCATGTTTTATTAGTCCTATTACTGTCATTTAAAGGATGGTAAAAGTGCAATTTAGGTGCTTACATTATTTCGCAGTGAATATTAATTTTCTCGTGAGTACTTACGCGTTCAATTATTTAAATTATTAAATTCATTAATTAATGGGTAATGGCCTTAGCCTTAAGTTAACTTAAGCCTTATGACTTATGACACTTATGTCTAATAATTTATATTTAATATTATAACTGAACTTAACTAGCTGACCCGCGGCATAGCATACGCCGCTAATGATTTAGTGACGGGTGAAGACTTCCTGAAAGATACTGTTGTCAAAATGGGGTGGGTTTGGGCAAACGACTGTGAGTGAATGAAAAGAAGGAACTCTGGAGAGACCAGACTTGCTCATCATAGAAAGTACAAAGAACGGTGTGGGGGTGAGAGTACAGACACAAAAAAACAGCACTTAGTAAATACAAAATAGCGAGTAAATATAAAGACATTCACACTGAGGTTGTTGTTACCCGCCTCCCATTTATTAACCGACGTTCACTTGCGTTGTTTTGATTTCTTCGTGCTGTAGTTTGTGTTGTGACCGTTCTTTCTCCACTCTCTTTGCACTTTACATGAGCAAGTCTGCGGCGTATGCTACAGCCGTGGGGCGTTTAGTTTCATAATAATTATAAATCCTCAAATCCTATTTTACATTGTCCCCTTTTCAAAAATTAAAATATATACATAAAACAATGACGTCATATAATATTTTTAATAAAAAATCGATCGCAGCGCCACCTGACTTACACCCATACAGACAACGGGAATGAATATATATAATTAACATAAGTAACTTATCCGTGTTAGATAAATACGAAATATTAAACTTGCTGAAATGTACACAAAGTATTTCATAATAATTATAAATCCTCAAATCCTATTTTTACTTCGTTGCCTTTTCAAAAATTAAAATATAAGCATAAAACAATGACGTCATATAATACTTTTATACAAAATCGATCGCAGTGCCCATAACAGCATTATCCAAAATACATACATACAGACAACGGGAATTATGTATATTGATATTAATACATATATTAATTATAAAATATTTATTTCTAATAAAAAATTTTCATAGTCATAGTCCAATTAAAATACATCCATTTTGTTTATTAAACACACTAATTGCCAGAATTTCCACCTTGACTTGGGTATGCTAAAAGACTAAAAGCAAAGGAAATTTTCTGACTGAAGTTTAAAGGGGTTTGCTAAAAATAATAAAATGAATCAAGGAAGAAAAAAATGAAACAAGAAATTAAAATGTATAATATTTTTATAATTATAATGCTTCATTAGTAGAGATGAACATGTGTTTTTTGCGTCTGATAGTCTGAAGAATTTGTGGAGGTGTAAAAAATCACTTTTGTCTCTAATGGGAAAGGGGGAGGGGTCATATTTTTCTGACAATATATGGGGACGAGATTTAATTAGTCTGAAGTCACATAAAAATATTTTTCTTTTAATTAATTGCTTAAAATTAAAAAGAATCAAAGTTACATGTATGTAAATTGAACTGGAAGATTGGGACTGGTAAAGCTGGGCCTCATACAGCTGAAATGTCTAAACTTGGATGGGTGTTTTTATTTACTTCTGGGTAAAAAAAATGAATTTTTTTGTATACTACACAACTTTATATTTTGACATCATTCTTTTACTGAGCTGCGGCGTGGGCTTTAAACATTTTAAGATGACATTGTGATGCATAATAGATTTTGTTTATTGTTTAGCATTTTTAAAAAACAGTTTCTGTATGATTTCCTCCAAAGTTTAAGTCTGTTCACAAAGTGCTTTAACGTCTGTGGGAGGGGAGTAAATATGAAAAATCCAGGCCATTTGAGACACTTGGAGAGTAGAAAATTGGAACATTTAGTTAAGGTGACGGCGTTTAGGTATTGCCCACATGGCCCCAAATTCAAAGCACAACTACCAGCACAACTGGGGGGGGGGTGTGTGTCAGGATTGGGGGTTAGAGCTTCGTGAAGTTGGCTGAAACTTCTTCAAAACGGTTTCACATACTCGAGATTAAATAATAATTTTTTTAAAAAGCATTTAACTTAGAATAAATAAATGGTTGAAATAGTGTGGTTATATTCCTTTAACTGACTTGCAAAGACGATAGATGATTGTTATGGGGGTAGCTATGATGTTCATAGTTACAATGGAGCATCCCCACCACTAAAGGGGTCAGGACTTTGGTCAGAGGCCTTATCAGCAGAAAGGATCCCTTCATGCTCCATTTAATAAAATACAAAATACACAAACAAATTGTGCAATGAAAACAATATATTTAAGCTTTATTTTTAAACTAATACGACAGTAGACGTTTCGGCTAATGCCTTCATCAGTACAATAACATAAAATAGGTACTTACAACAATATTATTTAAATTTGTAAAACATATTTAGCAATAAATATTAAAATAAAAGAAAAAGGAAGGGACAACAAAAACAAACAAGGACAAAGGATCTAGGAAAAAGGAGGAAGTCTCTACGGTAACAGTGAAAACTACAACGGGAACAAGATTCTGAACTTAGGTAAAATTATGAATTTGGTTAATTCCATATGGAGCCAACGTACCAAATCGTTTTATAAGCCTATTTTCCATGTGGATTCTATCATGGGTATTGCTTGCATATAAAATACCAGTAACTGCAAGATCTGAAATGACGTCATGGTCAACACTATTAAAATGTTTAGATACAGGACATTGAGCCTGTTTATTAATATTATACAGGTGTTCTCGAAACCGATCTCCAAGACGACGACCTGTTTCACCCACATAAATTTTATTGCACCTCTTGCAAAGGATTGCATAAATCACGTTGCGACTTGTACAAGTGAATCCATCTTTTATTGTGAACTTTTCAAGGGGGAAAGAAATTGTGTTACTTTCAATCACATATGGACAAGTATTGCAACGATTACGGTTGCAACATTTTGTTCCAATATGTGCTTTCAATGTGGGGAGGTGACTTCTTACAAGTATATCTCTGAGGCTTCTATCTCTCCGGAAAGCAAAAAGAGGAGGTTTTTTGAAGACCTGCTGAGTAAGAGGGTCAGCCTTGAGGATTGGTCGGTTTTTGAGAATCACCTGGCGGGCTTTAAGATTATGGGGATGAAAGGTTAAAATAAATTTGGATCGATCACAGTGATCAGAAACAGTTGATGTAAACGTGTCCTGTCTGGTCAAGCCTTTAATTCGATTGACAGCAGATATTAAAACTGTTTCCGGGTATGACCTCCTTCGGAAAAAATCCAGCATTTCATTCTATATGATCCATTTAATAATGCTGATAGTGACATTAAAGGCAGAGGAATCCACGCATACTCAGCTATCTCGGGCTCAAATATTTCTGACGGCTGGCAAAGTGGGGGAGGGGGGGTCCCTAACCGACACAAATGCATCAATTGTTGTCACCTCAATTCACCCTTTCGAAAGCTTTTTCCAGGCACTGATTGACCTTTGCAATAACAATCAGCACCTTTGTTTTGTTCTTGTAATCATTAGCCTGAACTGCTTATCACAACCTTGTCATTTAGTTTACTAATATGTACTACTAATAGTAATGCAAATTTTCATTGATAAGTTCAGGCCATTTGGCTTTATAGCCTAGCTCCATGTACGTTGATGAAATTTGTTTGTGTGATTGTTGAATCAGGTAAATAATTTTTGCTTCTACAACAAGAGCAGCTACCAATATTGAAGAAATCATTTATAAGTGTCAGTACAATCATATTAATAATTTATGTCACATTCTTACACTACTGCAGCTACTTGGTTTTTGAGGTCGGTAGCAGTAGTATCATTTTCATATCTCACAGAGCACAGTAGATACCAGATCCTTTTACAAGAATGATGAAGAATCTTATTTTTATATCTCACAGACAGTGGCGTAGCAACGGGTTGGCATCGGGGCAGTTGCCAAGGGCGCCACTAAATGTTTAATTTTTAAATTTGTATTACAAAAAAAAATTAATACAGTCGGACCTCTCTAAGTCGAACTCAAAAGAAACCAACAAAAATTCGTCTCAAGGAGTTTTTGAGTTAGGGAAAATGGCGTAATAGACGCCGATTAATCAAGGACAATGTAGATATTGAGAAAGCACAGCCATACCGGCCAGTAGGCTTGACAGGAAAAAGAGGCGGTGTCTATGTGTCATATGAAAGGAAACCAACTTGCTTTGACATGTCGACACAAGCCCTTCCCTACCCCTCCCATATTTTACTCCCTCCACAGTGGGATGGGGGGAGTAAGATTTTTATTTTTAATAGGAGTCACAGCATCCAGCAAAGGGACGCGAATTAGTTACCACTCTATTTTCTTGTCTTTGTCATTTTTGTGTACTTGCAAGGGTCGCTTAATCCCTTGTGGAATGCACTCAGATAAGATTTTATGTCCATTTACGTGGCTCTACGGAACGCGTGTTCTGAAATGTCACTCCAGAATAATAACCCAAACGCCTTTGAAAATTTAACTAAGAGAAAATCTTGGAATTAAGGAGATCTAAAATACATTAGTCTTATGGAATTTGGCCGGGACCTAGCAATTAATTCGATATAGGGAGGTTTTTGACTTAAGGAAGTTCGACTTAGTGAGGTCCGACTGTGTTTCACGTTTATCCTCGATAACAATAAAGTGAATAATTAATTATTTATAAATACATTTCATTTAAAACCATTATAATATTTTTTATTATGTTTGTGGCCTTTGCGGGGCTTCTAATCATACAAATGTCAATATAATTTTACAGTCTTTCTTTTAAAAAGAAAAATCTTACTATCCCCATCCCACTGTAGAGGGAATAAAGTGGTGGAGGGGCGGGAAGATGTCACCTCTCAAGGGCTTGTGTCGGTATGCCAAAGCAAGTTGACTCCTTTCATCTGAAACATCACCGCCCCTCTTTCCTGTCAAGCCTTCTAGCCGCTATGGCTGTTCCCCCTTCTAAATATCAACATTGTCCTTGATTAATCTGCGCCTTATTACACCAGTTTCCCTAACTCGAAAACTCTGTAAGTCGAATTTTTTCCTCTTGAGTTCGACTTAGAAAGGTCCGACTGTATTAGCAACATGCCAATACGCCAGCTAACAGAAGTGCTGAGCTGTTGTCGGTGGAATGTTATTTTAATTTACTTTTAATTGTGAGTTTCTATCGTTATGCATGAGGTAGTGAGTATGACACATTGACACGATTGTTTTTATTTATAATAAATGTTACTTCAAGTTTTGCTGTATTCTTTATTAACGCAACAATATCCCGTTTTATCCACCCATTTATTTGGTATTATTTAGTAAATAATAAACTGCAAATTAGTATTGTTCCTGTCGTATGCATTTTTATATTCACGTTATATGACTGTCACTGTCAGACTACCGGCAGGTAATTATTCTCATAAATAAACAAAAAGAAACTCAATTATTTTTTCTAACACATGAAAAAAATTGCAAAGCTAAAACTTGTCAATTTATCAAGGGTGCCAAAAATTAAATTAGCCAAGGGCGCCAAAAACCTAGTTACGCCTCTGCTCACAGAGCACATTAGATACCAGATCCTTTTACAAGACTCATTCTCTCAGTGATCGCTGGTATGTGTCGCGGATAGGTTGACACCCTCACTCAAATTATCGTGATTTCCGAGACTACTTCATTGTGGAGCTAAAATCGAATTTTTAGTTTTATTGCAATTCAAAGAGTTAAGGCCCTTTAACGATAATTATTTAAGAATTTATTGTGTATATTTCAGTTTAAATTTAACGTGGAGAAATAATTATCCAAGATGAGTTTCAATGCAGCGATGAGTGGAAAATAATTTAATTTTGCGTTTTAATTGCAGCATGCAAAGAAGGTCAGTGCAGAAAATATTTTCAAAACAATGAAAATAAAAAATTTGAAGATTTGTATAAATTAATTCCAATTCAGTGGCTACACGTAATGGTTATCCCTACTATTGCACAGAATTTCTCACTACAAAATTGTTCATTTTCTGCTGTTAATGTGTTAGTATAGAAAATCTTTTTTATTGTTAATTTTTTTAAATGCCATAAAGACTCAAATGCGACAATTTTTGCAAGTATGCTTCCAGTTGTTCATATTTTACTTAATTCTTATCAAATCTAAAAAGCACCTGATTTGAGGGCTACAGGAGTATACAAATTATTATTCTCAAGAGTTTAAGTTGAATTTACCTCAGTGACCGGAAGGGGACTTAACTTAAACATCAGTTCTTGAATCTCTGAAGTGTGTTCTCAGCTACTCTGCCTTAGTATCGAAACCGTCTGAAGAGATTAAGTTTTATTTCTTATTGTCCATCTAATAATTGCATTTACAAAGATCATGAGACATGCAAGTGTGCATCTGCACAATGAAAAGTTATGGAACACAATAGTCTTATCAGCTCTTTTATCCTACAGCTGAAGCGGCCTGCTTTCTGTAACAAACAAGCCTTTGGTCTGTAGTGGACACAATATCAGACGTCACCGGCCACCATATTAGGCCAACATCATTAGTCACACAGAAGTTACAGCCAACAGCAGAAGATGGATCAAGAAGTTGAGGAGGTCTCCTTCCTACCAGGTTTGTTGTCTTTACATTTTTGAAATGTTCACCTCCCCCTATTGCACCATGTACATATTTTGTACCTTTTCCCTTTGTGTACATACAAATGAGCTCCACTTCCCTTTGTGTACATACAAATGAGCTCCACTTCCCTTTGTGTACATACAAATAAGTTCCACTTCCCTTTGTGTACATACAAATGAGCTCCACTTCCCTTTGTGTACATACAAATTAGCTTCCCTTCCATTTGTGTACATTCAAATTACCTTACCTTCCCTTTGTGTACATGCAAATTAGCTCCCCTTCCCTTTGTGACAATGGAAATTAGCCCCCCTCCCCCCATTGTAAAGAAATTAAATTAATATCAATTAGAAACTGTGCATAATTAAATTACCTATCAACTGCATTATTGCAACGGCCATACATGTTGCACATCTCTCTGTCTGCCTGTAAACTTAGAGTGAGAAAAAGTTGAAAGGTCAAAAACAGGAATTACCGTAATTATCGGTGTATATCATGCACCTTCATTTTAAGAGGGATATTTCAGGGGGAAAATTTAAACATTTTATCGGCGTATAACACGCATACATTATGTTCCCCCTATTTTCATTGTGGAAAATGTGCGTGTTATACTCCGATAAATATGGTAAGTAATCAGTCTTCCAAATATTTGACTGAAAAGGGGGAGCAGTGCGCTCCATCCTCTCCCTACCCCTGTACGGCTCCCTGGACACTCACTCTCTCACAGGCATTCTTGTTTTTCTCAATGTCACACTTGCCAATTTGAACTGTTGCACCGTTTCATATTTAATAAATATTAATGTTTTAATATATCTGTATTATTCTTTGCCAATGAGGAACTAATTTATCATTCAAATCTAATGTATGTGATGTCAACCTATCTTCTGAACACCCCCCCCCCTAAAAAAGACAAACACTTATTTTATTTATGTTTATGTAGTGCTGGTACTGATTAAAAAATTTTGTTTGATTAATTGACAGAAAATTGAATCGATTAATCTCAATTACTTATAGTTTTATGACGCATATATAGATCCCGTTAAGTTGCAATTCATTTTTTATCGAAATCGGTTTGGTCATGGGAATTCCATGGCTCCCAAATTTTATTACGTAACACAGCAAATTCGTACTGCTATGCAGAAAATATGGAAGAAAAACCTTTTTTTTTACGTTTTCTCGTCTAAATAGATAATAATAATAGGAAGGAAAATTATGTAAGTAATAAAAAATATAAACTATTAATACTTTGGAAGAAGAAAAAAATTAGAAATATCTTCTTAAATTTTATTCCAATTTTAATCGATCAAATTAATTTTAATCGATTAAAACTTTTAACGATCAATGGATTAATTAATCTTTAATTTCCGCAGCCCTAGTTTAAAGCTGCATTCAAAAAAAAATTTAATTAAAAAGTGAGGGCTAACTGCCTAGATTTTCATTGCAACATGGAATGACCTTCTGCTTAGTTAGATATAAAATTTAAGTTTCCAGATACTCAGTTTTATACTGAAGAAATCTCCAAACAGTAATCCCTCGCAATTTTGCTGTTCAAGTTTCACGGCTTCAGTGCATCGCGGATTTTTCTAAAATATTAATATAAAAATTTAAAAATCGGCGGCCATATTGCGGAAAGCAGTGTTGTTTCACCGTGATGCACAAGAGAAACAGTTTTACCTTTTAGTCTACCTAAATATTGATGGCAATACCTTCTAGTCTACCTATAGATTGATGGCAATACCTTTTATTCTACTTTTACATTGATGTCAATACCTTTTAGTCTACCTATAGATTGATGTCAATACCTTTTAGTCTACCTATACATTGATGTCAATACCTTTTAGTCTACCTATAGATTGATGGCAATACCTTTTAGTCTACCTATAAATTGATGTCAATACCTTTTAGTCTACTTATACATTGATGACAATACCTTTTATCTATATTTAGATTGATGGCAATTCCTTTTAGTCTACCATTTAGTCACTTACAATTTTAAGTAGTTTCCTTTACTTTGTTGTCAGTGCATTCAAAGTTTTGTTACTATTTGAAAGTTTTATAATGAGGGTGGGGGTTGGTAATACATTGTAATTAACGTTTCTGCCATTGTTCTATCAACATAGGACAATACTGTACAACATGAGGCAGCTCTGTACAATATGGGGCAATTCTGTACAATATGGGGCGATTCTGTAACATATGGGGCAATTATGTACAATATGGGGCAATTATGTACAATATATGGCGATTCTGTACAATATGGGGCAATTCTGTACAATATGGGGCAAGTCTGTACACCGTGGGCAATTCTGTACAATATGGGGCAATTATGTACATGGGGCAATTATGTACAACAGTTGGCAATTTTTTACAATATGGGGCAATTATGAAAAAATGAGGCAATATCATGTATGTGGTTGTTAGGATTATATGAATGTTTATTGAATGCATTAATACTTATATGTATGTTATTATGTTTATGTAAAGCCCTGTAAGCCCAGTGCCCTACTGGGCTTACAGGGCTTTACAGCGCTATGTAAATTAGTAATTTATTATTAGTATTATACCGTACAACATGGGGCAAAACTGTACAACTTGGGATCATTCTATACAAGGTGGGACAATTCTACACAACATGGGACAATTCTATACAACATGGGGCAACTCTGTACAACATGGATGAGCTATAACTTGTAAAAAGATCTCCCAACACTTGTTTCTGAAGACATCACCTAGGTGACGTCCACACCCAGATTGTCTGATTTAAATGAAGGGCTCATAAATCTATTCATGTATTCACGCCTCGAAATGTCTGCTGATGACCTTGATGGTCATCATTAACGCAGTCTGTGCAGTCATCAAGCGCCCCATTTTGACATTGTCCCTGGGGAAAAATCTCGGCGCAAGAACTTGCCTTACATAGTCTGCATGGTGATGACATATCTACTGGCTGCTATAACCAGGGGCGTCTATTCCTTCCTTTACAGTTTACAGAGACCGCATGGTGATGCCAAATCAAGTGACTGATATAAGTTGATGGATAACACGCAAACAGGGAATGAGTGAGCCTGACAAGACGTCACAAAAAAGCGAACGTTTCGGAAAAGAGCCTTCTTTAACGAACAAATAATTTCAAATAATACGAATATAAAGAAATTAAAACTCAGCTGTGGTGAAATCCAGAGCCAAAGAGAGCAATAGTAAGAAGAGAGTAGTAAGAGCTTATATAGGAAAGGAGAGAGTGGGCGTGGTGAATCATTTTGGTTATCAGTGTAAACAGTGACTGGTATAACCAGGGGTGCCTCTACCTTCCTTTACATAGCCTGCATGGCGATGACGTATCTAAATCTAGTGACTGGCAGTCATTTTTACTAGTCTTACATTAGTTTGCTTTGTAATTTTAATCGGACTATACATACGACTATACCATTTTAGCGAATGGGGTGCTTGCTAAGTTATGCAAAGATATTCATCAAGTTAGGCAAAGCTATTCGCCAAGTTTAAACTGAGCACCCTAGTCTTATAGTCATGGCGAACAACGAGATAATCGATTTCACCTACGATGTAACGTTCCTGTCTTTATTTATTTTTCTACTTTTTAGTACATTTTTTATACAATTTTTATTTTCTACTGTTTAGTGCATTTCTAAAATAAGGCTAGTTTTTAAAAAGTGTTTTTTATATATTTTTATTTGTCTCTACCTTCCTTTACACTGTACACAGCCTGCATTTCTCGACTTTTCACGCAAGCATCCATTTCACGCATTCTTGTCTAGCTTTACCCTTTTATCTTGTTTTACCCTTTTATCTTGTTTTACCCTTTCCGCGCGTTTTTTTCGTTGACTGTCGCCCCCACTGCCCGTCCCCATTGAGTTCCACCTCCTCTCAACCTTATTGTCCATCCATCACGTTACCCCCACCCCAAATGCCTGATATTATAGGTTGACCTATCCGCACGTAGCACTTTCCTGGCTCAACACGATAAATCTCTAACAACAAAATGTTCATGTAATTATGATGTGCAACGTGACGTGTTGCGGAGTGGGGGCCAGGGGAAGTAACTCAGCGTCAAGGGGACATAATGTGTTTTTCTGCTCATTCCTACGACACCGTTTGTGCTGTGCTCGTAGAAAGAAGTTATTTCACAGAAGTTGTTCCGTGGGGTATGTTTGGGAACCCTTAGTGCTGACCACATGCGGGGTACTGGATCACTTACCTCAACACTGACGTCATTTACTTCTACTGGAACAAACTGATTAACTCTCACTCCGACCGAAGACATTTTTTGTTTATCCTCTCTAACTCTGATCAACTCCACCCGCCTCGGCCGTAGTCAACATTTATAAACTGACCGTATCCGAGGTTTGCTCTATGTGAACAGATGACCAGTGACGGCAGTTAATTGAACTTATCCGAGGTTTGTTGTGTATGGATAGTTGACCAGTGACCGTAGTTAACTGACCACATCCGAGGTTTGTTCTGTGAGGACAGCTGATCAGTGGCCGTAGCAAACTGACCATATCCGAGGTTTGTTCTGTGAAGTATACGGAGGACTGTGTTGAACATTTCGATTCAATCATCTTTAAATGGTGAAAGGTGAGTTGTGTGTGTTTGCAGATTTGTATTTGTTTCTCTCTCACTTTTGTCCAACTGTTGAAACGACTGTTGTATCAATTCATGTTTGTATACACGTTTCTAGCTTCCTTATTGCATGCAGAGGCGTAACAACGGCTTGGCATCGGGGCAGTTGCCAAGGGCTAATCCTTCAATAATAAATTTCTTATGTATAATTTTTTTATTTTCCCTATCTCTTAAGGGCGCCAAAAATGAATTAGCCAAGGGCGCGGAAAACCCAGTTACGCTTCTGGTTGCCTGACTACAACGTTGCACAATCTCCTTAACTGTCATCAAGGAATGACTCGAACACCTCAATGTTAAAGCAACTCTCACGGGGAAGATCATAAGAAAGATATATATTGAAAAAGAGAGTATTAACAATTTAAAAAAAAATTACAGTAAATCTTGGGATATGAAATTAATTCGTTCCGGAGTCGCCCTCGTATCTCAGTTTTTGTTTTCGTAAGACAGGATAACCAAAATGAAGAGACTTACTTTTGGAGTAAGGCAATGTCCGATGGTGAATGTTACGAAAATCTAAATTTAAATTTCTCTTCTTTTCTTTTTTGTTGTTGGCTTTTAAAAAGTGTATCATTTTGAAATATACATTTTTAAAATGTCAACATTTTCTACATCACTTGTACTTTTCCATTTTATCGACGCATTCGAGATCTCGTTTCACATTATACATTTTCGTTTCGTTTCATGGGGCGTTAGAAACTTGAAATCTCGTTTCGTAAGACAAGATTTTTGTATGATGGGGCTTTCGTATCACAAAGTACTACTGTATATCTAACAAAAACGAAAGCGAACGTTAGAAAATGATTTTTAAGGAACCATAAAGGGCATAATCATTTTCAAAACAAAGTTCAAAGGTTATGCACACTTAAAGATGAGCACATCTTGTAAATAAAGGGTGTGAAGTGTATTGATGAGAACCTTCTAGAGTCTAGAGGTATCTACCCTACCCGCTATCTCTGTCTTGAGGTGGACAAACTTACCGGTATTTATTTATTCATTCAAGAAGGCTCGTACAAGAACCGTTGTTTACCAAGGGAAACAATTCAAGATATTTTATTTTGAACTTTTAAAGACGATGGCCTCCCCTCTCTAAATGTTTCCGTTTCTCTCTTCTGCCCATCATGTCAAGAATTAATGACACCATCTTAGTTATGTGTACAGACATCATCTTAGTTATGTGTACAGACATCATCTTAGTTACGTGTACAGACATTAAGACATCATCTTAGTTATGTGTACAGACATCTTAGTTATGTGTACAGACATCTTAGTTATGTGTACAGACATCTTAGTTATGTGTACAGACATTCTAGTTGTGTGTACAGACATCATCTTTGTTATGTGTACAGACATTCAGACATCATCTTAGTTATGTGTACAGGCATCTTAGTTATGTGTACAGACATCATCTTAGTTGTGTGTACAGACATCATCTTAGTTGTGTGTACAGACATTCAGACATCATCTTAGTTATGTGTACAGACATCATCTTATTTGTGTGTACAGACATTCAGACATCATCTTAGTTATGTGTACAGACATCTTAGTTATGTGTACAGACATTCTAGTTGTGTGTACAGACATCATCTTAGTTATGTGTACATACATCTTAGTTATGTGTACAGACATCATCTTAGTTATGTGTACAGACATTCAGACATCATCTTAGTTATGTGTACAGGCATCTTAGTTAAGTGTACAGACATTATCTTAGTTGCGTGTACAGACACCATCTTAGTTATGTGTACAGACATCATTCTAGTTGTGTGTACAGACATCATCTTAGTTATGTGTACAGACATCATTCTAGTTGTGTGTACAGACATCATCTTAGTTATGTGTACAAACATCATCTTAGTTATGTGTACAGACATTCAGACATCATCTTAGTTATGTGTACAGGCATCTTAGTTAAGTGTACAGACATCATCTTAGTTGTGTGTACAGACACCATCTTAGTTATGTGTACAGACATCATTCTAGTTGTGTGTACATACATCATCTTAGTTATGTGTACAGACACCATCTTAGTTACGCAATCAATTAAGTCAACTGTAGGAGGAGGGGGCGGATTCGGTTGACCCCTTGAAACAGGTTGATGTTTTGGCCGGCTAGCTAGAGGGTGGTGGGTCGAACTATTCCCACGCAGTTTGGGGCGAGCGACACTTGGGTTGTGTGCATGGCCTACTTGCTACTTATATCTTGGGGTGTACCGGATTTCGGCGCCGGCTTCGGGAATTCCGGAATCTGGCAATTATTACAAATCCGTCTCCGGCAGAGTTTTATTTCATAAACCCGGCCATATATATACATATAATAGCTCCGGCAAATCCGGAATCCGGCCATTTTTAAAAATACGGTTCCTGCAGGATTTCACGGCCGAATCTGGCTCCGGACGGATTTCAAACATTTGAATCCGGTACACCCCTACTTATATCGCGATTATTGTCATCTTCTATGACGTACTGGCTACGGCAAAGTTTACCAGTCTAACATACGGCCAAGTTTACCAGTCTAACATATGGCCAAGTTTACCAGTCTAACATATGGCCAAGTTTACCAGTCTAAATTCGGTCAACTTTGACTTCTAACATACGGCCAAGTTTACCAGTCTAACATACGGCCAAGTTTACCAGTCTAACATACGGCCAAGTTTTACCAGTCTAACATACGGCCAAGTTTACCAGTCTAACATACGGCCAAGTTTACCAGTCTAACATACGGCCAAGTTTACCAGTCTAACATACGGCCAAGTTTACCAGTCTAACATACGGCCAAGTTTACCAGTCTAACATACGGCCAAGTTTACCAGTCTAACATACGGCCAAGTTTACCAGTCTAACATACGGCCAAGTTTACCAGTCTAACATACGGCCAAGTTTACCAGTCTAACATACGGCCAAGTTTACCAGTCTAACATACGGCCAAGTTTACCAGTCTAACATACGGCCAAGTTTACCAGTCTAACATACGGCCAAGTTTACCAGTCTAACATAAGGCCAAGTTACCAGTCTAACATACGGCCAAGTTTACCAGTCTAACATACGGCCAAGTTTACCAGTCTAACATACGGCCAAGTTCACCAGTCTAACATACGGCCAAGTTTACCAGTCTAACATACGGCCAAGTTTACCAGTCTAACATACGTCCAAGTGTATCAATATAACAGCCAAGTATTATTTACTGAATTATTCCCCAGGAAGATGTGTTGTGTCCCCTGTTGTTTTTGCTGTATTATCAAACTGTTATTTTATTGTGTCACCCCAGCTGTTCTTTAATTGCCACCAATGTTAGAACAATAGAATGCACTTGTGGTTGAAATTTTTTGTTTGACCAATTAGTCTGGTGGATATGCACAATCCCGTTTATGCGTGCCATGAAAATAGCCACCTGGTGAATGAGGTGTAAAGTTACACTAGCTGATTATATGAGGTGTAAATTTACAGTACCTGATTATATTTTTTAAGGTATAATTGTAAAGCACTTGGCTATTCGAGGGATGAATGTATGGAACTTTGTTATATGTTTGGTGACACATCTATATTGGCAATAAGGGAAAACAGCAGACAGAATGCAATATATGGAAACATGCAGGGAAAACGACAGAGAATACAGCCAGGGAATACAGGTAGGGAAAACGACAGGGAATATAGCAAGGGGAAAAACAGGGAATAAAGCCTGGGAAAACGACAGGGAATATAGGCAGTGAATACGACAGGAAATATAGACAGAGCGAACGACAAGAAATATAGGCAGGGAAAACGACAGAGAATATTGGCAGGGAAACGACTGGGAATGTAGGCAGGGAAAATGACAGGGAATGTATGCAGGGAAAACGACTGGGAAAGTAGGCCTGGAAAACGACTAGGAATGTATGCAGGGAAAACGACAGGGAATATAGCTAGGGAAAACACCAGTGACGTTTAAGCTAGGTTAATGCCGTGATAAGCTGTCGTAGGATTAATGGGTAGCCTGATGCCGACTCTAGTACACCAGCTGTTGTTTTGTGGTCGTTCGCATGGGCGGTGAGTTATTTATTCCCGCTTGGATTGGTTCTCTACTTTAACAAGTTAGACGTGTTACACCACACCACATCTGAGAGGCGAGCGCTGAACCGGAGTTGACGGTAGGAGTTGAAGGACCTCTGCCGGCCAAAACTTGGGACAGCCATCAGGCGACAAGAATATGGGGGGTACACAAGTCAGAAATTGTAGACTGTGTGAGAAATAATGTTTACAAGAGGCGTTGACTGTACGTTTTTTTACTGGCTGGGAGGGGGGGGCTAAGGGAAGGTAGCAGTCGTTTTTATATAAGGGTTAGGGGCCGTCCATATAGTACGTCACGCCATTTTTGACCATTTTAAACTCCCCCCTCCCCCTGTCACAAATTGTCACAAATCTCAGACCCCCCCCCTAAAGTACGTCACACTTTGGAACAAAAATATTTTTTTATTAACAAAATAATTAAAATTTAATATAAAACACCGTGACGTCACACATGGCCGGAACCCCCCCCCTCCCCCTGTCACAAACTGTCACACTTTCTTACACCCCCTCCCCCCCTCTGGAGCGTGACGTACTTTATGGACGGCCCTTACGGACGTTCGTAGAAGAGAGGACACAATCAGAGACACCCACAACATTTAGCGAGTATCACTATGAGGTTGCATCATCATCACCACCAGTCCCGTGACCGTTGCGGTCGTGGGTGTGGGGTGTGGGGGGGGGGTGAAAGCCAGTGGACACATCAACAGACAACGATCTCCACATTTGCCGCCTATCTTGCGAGGCGGCCAATAATTCGTTCAATCTCATCCCTGTCCATTCCTTTATGTTGTCAAGCCAACTTTTCCCCTGTCGAACTCTTCGCCGGCCCCCCTTGTACAGTGCACTATGAGGTTTAAGTTAACTTGTAAGTGGGCGCCCCAACACCACAGATTTTGTTTTTAAACCAGGTTTTCTCTAGAAGGTGCTGAGTTGTTAAAAATAACAACATGACTGACGCCGCTCACACTCCATATTAACATGACTCTGACGCCGATCTCACTCCATATTAACATGACTGACGCCGTTCTCACTCCATATTAACATGACTGACGCCGCTCTCACTCCATATTAACATGACTCTGACGCCTTTCTCACTCCGTATTAACATGACTCTGACTCCTGTACCTCATTTTCCGGGTTGTTCTTTTCAAAGACGTCATCTGGCTGGTTTTCCTACGTTGGGCAGTGGTTAGAGTGACCATCAATTTACACCAGAAGTCCTACAGTGGGCAATGGGTACTTAGAGTGACCACCAATATATGATATATGCTTGTAGTTGCACCAGGATTCGCGGAAGGTCAATAATTTGAGTCCACATTTGCGATTCGGCGACACACCGCGTAAATGCACGGACAAAAAAAATGTACGAACATTAAATCATGATATTGAGAACATCGATGGCGATTTGAAGATGATGTGTTCGGGATATATTAATAAAGCACCGAAAGTTTGTAAGAAAGAATCGAAATATGTAACAGTTGGCTGAGGGGCCGACAAGGTTGAGGGTTTATTTTGTAGTAGCACATGTGTCAATGGAGCAGAGCAGTAGTATTGTGTGTCATGTGTGACGCAGTACTTTTCCTCTCTGTGTAAAGATGTTTGTTTTTGATCCACGCGTCAGTAGTGTGTTGCACTTAATTTAAATTGGGTAGATTAGCGTCCTGTGTGTGATCTCGTGCGTGTTACGAAGACTGTGTTATTGGAATTTCAAAGATAGATAAATCCTTGTATACGCATTATGTACCTAACAAAATCTTAGGGATCGAATCGAGTTGTGTTACCGGGGTGTGCTTCGATCCCATCAAATGGATCGTCATATACTTGCGGACAGAATGTGGGCGAGACTCGCGCTCTCTCTTGGCTAGTCTGACACCAGACCAGTTAATAAATTGTTGAAATAAAGCTTGATAAAGAGTACAACTTTTAATTAGTGGGCCGCTGTCTTTGCCTTGTGTCGAACACTTTCAACTCGCACACTTTCAACTCGCACACTTTCAACTCGCACACTTTCAACTCGCACACTTTCAACTCGCACACTTTCAACTCGCACACTTTCAACTCGAACACTTTCAACTCGCACACTTTCAACTCGCACACTTTCAACTCGCACACTTTCAACTCGCACACTTTCATCTCGCACACTTTCAACTCGCACACTTTCAACTCGCACACTTTCAACTCGCACACTTTCAACTTGCACACTTTCTTTTTTCTTTTCTACGGAACTCAACGCTGAGTCCATTTCTCACAAGTTAATTCGCTACTAGCCCTCTGCAAAATTTCTTTTTTCAGCGTGTTTTTGTTGGTTTTGTTGTTTTTTTTTAATACAGAGTTTTAGTCATTTTAAAAAAAAATTAATCTCCTCTTTCAGAACTCCGCTTGCAGCAGCAGCATTATCGTAAATTCGGCCGAAGAAATATTTTTCTTTTCATTCCTAGTCTTTTATATGGGGGTGTGGGGGGGGGCGACATTTCTTTTTAAATTGGGGGCTGGGAGTGTGTCAGAGGTCAACTTGAATGGTTCTCATTCAGATCACCTTCAGATTAGATTAATGTAACCGCCATATGTGAGTGATTATCTCGACAACACGTGTGTGCCATGGATCATAAACACAGCACGCTCGCGGTCAATGTTTCCTACAAGGCATGTTGGTCCGTGTGCACAGTAAAAAATAAACAACAACAGCTCGTGTGTAAAGTTGCACAACATCCATTTCGGTGCCAAATTTTGTGCCTACAAACTCAGATATAATATTATTCTTATCAAAATTTGCTGCGCGATAATTCTAAACTGCTGCGCGGCGTCGGCCAGACACCTGTGTGGCCGCGCAGCTTTAAGGGAACATTGCACGTGGTGTGCGTGTGCTGTGACTGACACATTGGCGTCGTGGACTGAGTACTCTTTAATACGTCACTTTTAGTAATTGACAGTTTACATTCTAACTTAGCAGAATGCAATTATCTATATATTATTATATCAAATAATAAAAGACAATTTTCTGTCCGTTCATCGATACCGAATGGTCCCTCAAACTCCAACAGACTCCTACAGCCAATCACTAGCGGAGAACAAATTTTAAAAAATAATTTACATATTGAACAAATTTACGCCGACGAGTTATTTTTGGTGCAGTTTTGGTCATCATTCAGTACTGTGTTCCCATCCTGAAGTGTGTCACTCCTGCTAATCACTACTGTTACTACCAGGCATCATGCCACCGTAACGGTGGCGGAACGGCCTTGGACGGGGTTTGTTACTCGTACAAAAAATAAAGGTGGGGATGTGGGAAAGTTAATGTAACTGAATTGACGACGATGTTGCTGGATGCTTGTGTGTGTGATATCAAAGTGGTCTTATAGAAATAGACACGCTGACTGGGCGACACGAAACTTTCTCAATTTGTGTTACCTCATTGTTACCTTATTAGAGTTGTCAGGTGTATTAGCAAAACAGGCCCGCCTCAGGTCACAGGCTCTGGTCAATAAAGTACTTTCATTAAGTTTTAGTGTAACACCTCGAGCTTTCCTTTGTGGGCGATGTTTCACAGCGCGTCAATAATTCGTGTGTGATACATTCTACACACGTCAGTGATACACTACACACGTCAAGACTTGTATGTGATACATTCTACACACGTCAGTGATAGATTCTACACACGTCAGTGATAGATTCTACACACGTCAGTGATAGATTCTACACACGTCAGTGATACATTCTACACACGTCAGTGATACATTCTACACACGTCAGTGATACATTCTACACACGTCAGTGATACATTCTACACACGTCAGTGATACATTCTACACACGTCAGTGATACATTCTACATACCTCAAGACTTGTATGTGATACATTCTACACACCTCAAGACTTGTATGTGATACATTCTACACACATCAAGACTTGTATGTGATACTTTCACCTTCGCCAACACCCGTTTGCACACTGTCGCTATGAGCACATTTGATCACCTGGAGGAAAAGTGTTTTATTGATGAAGGTAATGTGCACATCTTTATAACATGAAGTTAATGTGCACATCTTTATAACATGAAAGGTAATGTGCACATCTTTATAACATGAAGGTAATGTGCAACTCTTTATAACATGAAGGTAATGTGCACATCTTTATAACATGAAGGTAATGTGCAACTCTTTATAACATGAAGGTAATGTGCAACTCTTTATAACATGAAGGTAATGTGCACATCTTTATAACATGAAGGAAATGCCCACATATTAAAACATGAAGGTAATATGCAACTCTTTATAACATGTAGGTATTGGGGAACTCTTTATAATATGAAGGTAATGTGCACATCTTTATAACATGAAGGAAGTGCCCACATATTAAAACATGAAGGTAATATGCAACTCTTTATAACATGTAGGTAATGGGGAACTCTTTATAACATGAAGGTAATGTGCACATCTTTATAACATGAAGGAAATGCCCACATATTAAAACATGAAGGTAATGTGCACATCTTTATAAGATGAATTTAATATGCACATCTTTATAACATATGGTAATTTGCACATCTTTATAGCCACCCGTTGCCTGCCATTACGTTGGACCAATAGACCTTGGCCTAAGATAAAAGTAACCGACCTCAATATATTTTTTGGCAATTACCTTACGCTTGTAGCACATAAAATGTTCTTTCTTCCGGGATTTCCAACTACATGTGTACTTCTCACACTTATTTCTAGTATGGGGTCACCCATAAAGTACGTCACGCTATTTTTGACCATTTTTAACTCCCCCCTGTGTCACACATCTTGGACCCCGACCCCCCTAAGGCGAACAAAAATGTTTTTTATTAACAAAATTATCAAAATTTAATATAAATCAGTGTGACGTCACATATGGCCAGACCCCCCTCCCCCTGTCACAAACTGTCACACATTCTTACACCCCTCCCCCCCTCTGGAGCTTGACGTACTTTATGGACGGCCCCTATGTCAAAGCAGTGATTCCTAAATTATTCAGTTTGACGGGGCCTTTTCAAATATATATAATTACAATAGATTTTTTTACATTTTCAGATTTTTTTACATTTTCACAATCTCTCCCTTCCCCACCACATTTTTTCTGATTTCATAATTTTTTTAACCATAAATCTACATGTTATTGATCTGCCCCATTGACCTGCCGTTTGAAGGCCCAGATGTCGGGTCGACATACGATACGTTTACTGAGATGTTGGGGTCCCACTGTTGTTTACACGGGGACAAGCAGATATCAATGGTCACATGAGGTCACACTGCGGGATCTAGCCTCGGGTCTGTCTTACGATGCAGATCGAACTCCGCCACACACGTGCCTCTAACTACCCTCTGTGGGGCAGTCAGTCTCAAAATCTACCTTTTAACCGCTGTCATAAAATCTACCGTTTACCAGAGTACTAAAGTCCCCAAACCTACGTTTTACCACACTCCTCAGATACATTTGTTACCCATTTGTCCTAAAATCCACCATTCACCAAACTCTCCACAGATCTTCTTGTTACCCATTTGTCCTAAAATCCACTATTCACCAAACTCCCCAGATCTTCTTGTTACCCATTTGTCATAAAATCCACCATTCACCAAAAAACTCTCCCCAGATCTTCTTGTTACCCATTTGTCCTAAAAAATCCACCATTCACCAAAATTCTCCCCAGATCTTCTTGTTACCCATTTGTCCTAAAACCCACCATTCACCAAAACTCCCCAGATCTTCTTGTTACACATTTGTCCTAAAAACCCACCATTCACCAAACTCCCCGTATCTTCCTAAAAGCGACTATCTGCATCATTACAACAGTCAGTCGGGAGACACCGAGTTAATTTTTTTCCAAGATCAAATCTCTAACTGCTTTAAAAAAAATGTGAATAAAATTTGTACTGCGAGTGTAATCTCATAATTATTGTAACTCTCCTGTCTCCACGCCACTCGTATTGTGACGGTATTATCTGAGTAAAACACAGTGCGTTATTGATAGATGTTTATTACTGCGAGGGGCTTCTCTTTCATGGGGTTGACATTAATTATAACCTCAAATAACACGGCTAGGGTCATCGAACACGCACTTATTGATATTACCGACTCTAGCAAGTATTGACAAACGAAGAGGGGGTAGGGTGTATCTGAGGGTGGGCGCAAGACCACTTGGATATATGCACTCCCCCCCCCCGGGGTGACACAAAAAATTCTTTGCACGTATAGGTGGCTATTCGCCCTCAAGGGGGTTTATCATTTCTAAGACGGGGAAACGGTCACATCTCATGACGTCATGTTAATATTTTTAGATAAGGTTTTCGTTTGTTTATGTCTTTGGTTGTTTAGAAATGACAGTTAATTGTGGTAGTAGAATGTCCCGTGTTTAGAAATGACAGTTAATTGTGGTAGTAGAATGTCCCGTGTTTAGAAATGACAGTTAATTGTGGTAGTAGAATGTCCCGTGTTTAGAAATGACAGTTAATTGTGGTAGTAGAATGTCCCGTGTTTAGAAATGACAGTTAATTGTGGTAGTAGAATGTCCCGTGTTTAGAAATGACAGTTAATTGTGGTAGTAGAATGTCCCGTGTTTAGAAATGACAGTTAATTGTGGTAGTAGAATGTCCCGTGTTTAGAAATGACAGTTAATTGTGGTAGTAGAATGTCCCGTGTTTAGAAATGACAGTTAATTGTGGTAGTAGAATGTCCCGTGTTTAGAAATGACAGTTAATTGTGGTAGTAGAATGTCCCGTGTTTAGAAATGACAGTTAATTGTGGTAGTAGAATGTCCCGTGTTTAGAAATGACAGTTAATTGTGGTAGTAGAATGTCCCGTGTTTAGAAATGACAGTTAATTGTGGTAGTAGAATGTCCCGTGTTTAGAAATGACAGTTAATTGTGGTAGTAGAATGTCCCGTGTTTAGAAATGACAGTTAATTGTGGTAGTAGAATGTCCCGTGCGCAAATTGCAGTGTTTTAATGTCTAAATGGTATTGTAAGAAACCACGTAATACCGGCCATGAGCCAAGCCAAACAAAAAAGCCTTGCCTACACGCTCAGATAGCTTAACTCTCAGGCCGTAATAAAGACCACCGATGTTTAAAATTAAACAGCCCGTAAAAAACAAACGTTTTGAGTATAAATCTCGTATATATATATGAGACATAACTGAAAATATTGATTACGTTCCATATAATACGCACCGCGCGACAAACGTTTACAGACCGAACGTGACTGAACTCCCCTTGCTGTAAAACAAGGGGATTAGGTCATCGATGGCTGGAGTGAACTCCAGTGACACGTGGATGTCAACAATAGCAGACGGCTACATAGAGTTACATAGAGATACATTTAAAATGCATTAATTTAATTACGGTACATTCGATCGATCTGAAATGTTGATACAATTCCTTTTAGGTGACACAAGTCTATGGGGAGAGGGGAAAAGTCTGGTCACCGATTCGCTTGACCGAGCTCAGAGTGACACGTAAAATGTAAACAAAAGCGCCCGTCGCTTCGTTGGGTCGCCTCAATGCGTCAGCTCAAAATTTCACGTGGGAAAAAAACAATAACAAACCGTGAATTTAAATTACATACCTCATATAAGGATAAACTAAAAATGCATTAATTTAATTACGGTACGTTCGATCGATCTGAAATTTTGATACGATGCATTGTTAGGTCAGACGGGTCCGTGTGCCAAATTTCAGTTCGATCGGATCATGGGAAGTGGGTCATTTTTGACTTCTGTTTTTCCGCCCGCCGAGCCCAAGACAGAGAGAGATGATGAGACGGCCGCGAAGTTAATATAAGGGATTTAATAAAACAAACCCGTAAAAACAAAGTGTTCTACTATAAATCCCTTATATTTTAGTCATAATTAAAAGTATTGATTATTTTTCAACGCCACAAATATTTACGGACTGACACCGAGTGATGTCCCCTGTCTTTTAACGGGGGATGGGTCGTGAGGGGGTGTCGGCACGACGGTCGACGTCTAAGCGTCAACTCAAACTCACGTGGAAAAAAACAATAACAAACCGTGAATTTGAATTACATACCTCATATAAGGATAAACTAAAAATGCACTAATTTAATTACGGTACGTTCGATCGATCTGAAATTTTGATACGATGCATTGTTAGGTTAGACGGGCCCGTGTGTCAAATTTCAGCTCGATCGGATCACGGGAAGTGGGTCATTTTCGACTTTTGTTTTTCCGCCCGCCTATGAGATGACGACAGACAGAGAGACAGACAGAGAGAGACGGCGGTGAAGTTAATATAAGGGATTTAAAAATAATTCTTGCTCAAGAGCTGGAGGTGCGGCCTGTCCTACGTGATGTGTTGCGACATGCACCACATTACTTAAACCACAGGTTCCCAACCTATGGATCAGGGTTAAGGGTCGCGTCGGGTTTTGTAAGATGACACCGACTTGAAGAAATTCGGTAAACTTGAAGAAATTGCCACTTTAATGCAATTATTATTATTAATGGAGGTTTGAGTTAATGTGCTGTGAATCGTGTCTTTGAATTTAAAGATGAAATCAAGTTGCTCTTTGAAGTGCAAAGAAAACATAAACTTTTCGTATAGTTTAACGACAAGGCTTAGTTGAAAAGAGCAGCATATCTAAGAAAATTAGGTTTAATCTGAAACTTTATAGTAAGGAAACGAATATTATCGCATTTTATATATGTTTATCCAAGCTGCAACAGTGACGAAGACATATAAAATCTTGGAAACATTGCCATGTTTGAGAAAATATGCAGTGTGGTAGATGAATCTGAAAGTGAAAGAAGAACCTACTGGGCATCTAGAATCCTTTGAACAAGAACTGCATCGTTAATTCCCTGAGCTGAAAGAAGAAGAAACTACATGACGGGAAATCCATTCTCTTCTTGTCTTGATGTACCCAGTATTCACGATGAATTACAAGATGATTTGCGGGATGGTTCCTCGGTGTATAAATTGCATACTCAATTCATGTGTGGTATACATCGGTCATGCCAAAATGTCACTACGCTTGCCTTTAGAGCAGTTCCATTTGTGTGTTTATATCTCATCAAAAGAAATGAGTTAAATAAACGTTGAGAATGACATGAAATTGGTGTTAATATAAACTGGCGTGAGAATTTTGAGGCTGGTTAATTAAACTTAATTTTAAATTTTACTCGGCTTTTATAAAAAAAAGTTTGGGAACCTGCGGTCTAATGAGATAAACAAATTCTCGACCCCAGAATTGGGAACCTGCGGTCTAATGAGATAAACAAACTCTCGACCCCAGAATTGGGAACCTGCGGTCTAATGAGATAAACAAACTCTCGACCCCAGAATTGGGAACCTGCGGTCTAATGAGATAACAAACTCTCGACCCCCAGAATTGGGAACCTGCGGTCTAATGAGATAAACAAACTCTCGACCCCAGAATTGGGAACCTGCGGTCTAATGAGATAAACAAACTCTCGACCCCCAGAATTGGGAACCTGCGGTCTAATGAGATAAACAAACTCTCGACCCCAGAATTAGGAACCTGCGGTCTAATGAGATAAACAAACTCTCGTCCCCCAGAATTGGGAACCTGCGGTCTAATGAGATAAACAAACTCTCGACCCCCAGAATTGGGAACCTGCGGTCTAATGAGATAAACAAACTCTCGACCCCAGAATTGGGAACCTGCGGTCTAATGAGATAAACAAACTCTCGACCCCCAGAATTGGGAACCTGCGGTCTAATGAGATAAACAAACTCTCGACCCCAGAATTGGGAACCTGCGGTCTAATGAGATAAACAAACTCTCGACCCCCAGAATTGGGAACCTGCGGTCTAATGAGATAAACAAACTCTCGACCCCAGAAGTCCATGAGTACCAACTGGTTAATTATATTTTTTAGGATACTAAACCCGGACAAAGTGAATAAAACAAATTAATTGCTAAACCCAAAACAATTGCCCTAAGCACATCTGTTACACGTTTCCAATCCTCATCTAAGATGCCTTGCTTTGCCCAGAAGTAAACATAGTCTGCACACCAATAGTCTGCACACCAATAGTCTGCACACCAATAGTCTGCACACCAATAGTCTGCACACCAATAGTCTGCACACCAATAGTCTGCACACCAATAGTCTGCACACCAATAGTCTGCACACCAATAGTCTGCACACCAATAGTCTGCACACCAATAGTCTGCACACCAATAGTCTGCACACCAATAGTCTGCACACCAATAGTCTGCACACCAATAGTCTGCACACCAATAGTCTGCACACCAATAGTCTGCACACCAATAGTCTGCACACCAATAGTCTGCACACCAATAGTCTGCACACCAATAGTCTGCACACCAATAGTCTGCACACCAACCAAGCCAATGTTTATTACCTCTTAAAACTGACGTTTTGAAATGGAACTATTCCACTCAATTGTAAAGCAGGCGAAAGAATAGTGAACCAGATGTTGTTGTTGTTTTTTGAAATTCATGGAATCGATGACGATTGACAGATCACTTTTACTTTGACCCCCGGAAACTAGTTGCATTACAAGAAGACTCTGAATATTGTACGCGTCTTCTTCTTTACATGATATTCATTAATATTTTGTTAAAATCGGTCAGTTGGCAAATGTTTCAGGGTCATGTGTTTGAGAATCATCCCTAACAAAAATTCACAAAAATAATTTCACCGAAATTGAATTTTCAGAACGTTTGGATAACGGGAAGGGGTTCAAAATTGGGATATTAAAAATAATCCCATTAAACTTACAAAGCAAGCTAATATAAGACTAGTAAAAAATTGTTATCAAGACGTACACACCCTTTTCTACTAAATTGATTCAGAAAATGTTGAAAATCTGTGTCCAGATTTTCATTTAAGGCTAAAATTCTTGACATCGTCGTGTCCATCACATCTACCCTACCAAACTCTTGTTCCCAATACCCACATTGCAGAGCCTTTGGGACCGTAACACACCATATATATATATATATATATATATATATATATATATATATATATATATATATATATATATATATATATATATATATATATATATATATATACTAGTGTATCACTCGTCAAAAATGACAGAAGTTTTCAAAATAAATACACATCAGATTAAAAAATAACGTAATACAGAACTGTCATTTATTTAATTTATTTTTATTTGATTCATTAATTTTCATATTGAACAATTTTATGCGGAACGTTCGAAAAGTGTTATTTTTGGTGCAGTAATTTGGTGCTCTGCTTTCTAAAAACTATAAAACAAAATCGATCGCAGCGCCACATCCATTCGCAGTGCCACATAACAGCATCACATTACAACCATACAGACAACGGGAATTATATTTATTGATATATAAATTAATTATAATTATTATATATATACTAGTTTGTGCTGCGGCGCCCCCCTTTTTAAGGGCGCCTACGGCGCCCACCTTTTTCAAAAGCCCACCTAATTTGTCCTTGTATGATAAATACGTAATATTAAACTTTCTTAAATGTACACAAAGTATTTTATAATAGGGGTTTTTTTGGTCAAAAGTCCAAGTAACTTATCCTTGTATGATAAATACGAAATATTCCTGAAATGTACACAAGTATGTAGATCTATATAATATTTTTTTACAGTGCTAATCACCACACGATTTTTAAAGTCATTTTAGAAAGCAGCGCACCAAATTACTGCACCAAAAAAAATCTTTTTGAGTCAGTCAGCACTCTTTACAACACAAATGCTGACGTCATAGGTTCGTGCGTTGTTTGGTTAGTGTTAATCTGGAAACCAAAAGGATTATGATTTAGCGTTAGGCCACAATCAGCGATAATTGAGCGTAAATATATATATGATATTAGGGCTGTTAACGATTAATTTAAATTTAATCGTTAACTTTAGACAAATTAACGATTAATTAATCGTTAATTTCGATTAAAACCAAAAATTGAAATTTATCATGTCATAAGTAAGATTTATTAAAATACTTCTCGAAAATCGAAATAACACTGGAATGTCTTCTTCATATGACAACTTTTAAACAAAAACGCAAACAGACAAGTGTATTGGCATGATTTGGTTCACGTGATGAGCGGGTCTTATTTACAATATAACCAGCCGAGCTGAACAATCGTTCACATGGCTTTAGACTTTAAATTGTCTCAGCTGAAGTTTCCGACACTGTAGTGGATGTTTGGTTTGCAGGTGATATGTAAGCGAAGTGTTAGAACCATGGTAGCAATGTTCCCTTCAAGCAGCGCGGCTGCGCAGATATTTGACCGACGCCACGCAGGAGTTTAGAATCATCATCTTGTAAAATATTGCACACAAAATGGACGTTGTGCAACTTCGCACACGAGTTGTTTTTTTTTAACTTTGCACACGGACCAGCAAAGCTTAGACTTAGAGGGAACGAGGGAACATTGCATCAGGGTCGGCTTTAGGGAATCGGAGGCCCTAGGCGAAGTGAATTTGGTGGCCCCAAATGTAATAGGGAAAAAAATACATACGGAAAGAATAAAACTACACTATTTATTAAAAACTACCTGTATTTATATCTAAATCAACAAATAACTGAAATTTATACAACCATAGACGTGCAGATGTCATAAACCTTCAACAAAAATCAACTTTTCGTGTTTGATGGCAGCAAAAGTCCACAATAAATTGTGCATAATCCAGAGACTGGACGATATCTCGTGCAATAGATATCATTGCCAGACTGTAATCCAGAGACTGGACGATATCTCGTGCGATAGATATCATTGCCAGACTGTTCAGGCGTTCTTGCGTCATAGTCGCTCTCAAATAGTTTTTTAAAAATTAATTTCAACTTGGAAAAACTTCTTTCCCCTGATGCAACAGTAATCGGAATAGTCAATGCTATTCGAAGAGCTATAGCGACATTTGGAACATCAGTATTCAAACCATGATCATAAATAAAACGTAAAGCATCAAGAGAAGACGAAACAGTATCTGGAACAATGCTGGAAAATATTTGCAATTTCCTGCGTTTCGACATTTTCACCAGAGGGAAGCAACAGGGGTGTTCCAGTAGTCTGGAAAAATTAAAAGTTTAATAAACTCTATTATAGAGTTGCATCACTTCATTGGATAGAGAATAAAATTCTGTGTATGTAAATAAAAATTGGCGAGGGAAGGTGGACTAGACAAATTTTAGTAGAAAAAATTTACATGTATATAAATTATCGTAAATAAAAAAGGCGAACATTTCATTCCTTGTTTTGGAACTCGTTAATCGCAAATTATAACATTAAACACTGTTAATTATTATCCAGCAGTCAATTAAAAACATTTTCAAACATAAATTATTAATATTCGTCGGAAATGGACAAAGTTATTGTCGTAACCTATGATAGGTTAACGACGAATCTGTCCAATTTTGACAGATCAAATCTCCCTGTCAAAATAACTATTAAAATATTACTAAAATATTGACCCATGATGTTAAATATTAGTAATGAGATCAGAGGAAAGTATAAGAAGGAGATGGACAGAACATGAGGTTCTTGGGGTGACTCTAAAGACGTTGAATACGTCAGGAGTTCATCCTCAGACAGACTCTTATTCTTATTGATGGAAGGGACAGACGAGAATGGACAGATGTATAAAGAGGAAAAGGATGATATGGGCGATAATAAATTTTCTTTTGACATTCCCCGTTGTGCTAGAAGTTATGAACAAAATTGTAGTTTTAGAAAGAAATCTTACCTTTTAGAAATCAAATTAAATCATCATTAGCGCGCCTAAGAGAAGACAGATTTGACATCAATAAAACAAACAATAAATATTAATCTTCATGGGCATGACGTTAAACTCCATCCACACCGAGTGAATCATTACCGTTGTATGGCGCTAATGACCTTTCTGTGTTGAAGCGCTGTTATGATATAGATCTAAAAAACTCACAAATAGACTGCAAAAGGTGACTTTAAAAAAAAAGAGTAATCTTACTTCCCCCATCCCACTGTGGAGGGAGTAAAGTGGGGAAGGGAAGGGAAGTTGTCTCCTTTCACGGGCTTGTATCGATATATCAAAGCAAGTTTGATGAGACCTGTACTAGAATATGCATCTTCTGTATGGGACCCATCCACCAAAGAAAACATTGATAAACTAGAACAAATTCAAAAAAGAGCTGCCAGATTCATAACAGGAGAATATTCGAAACTGACAAGAATAACACCATTAGTTAAATCATTAAACCTTGAAACACTAGAGGATAGAAGAACCAAGAGCAAAGTAGTAATCATACATAAAGCAATTAATTCTAATTTAGAAATACAACACAAAGATAACTTAATACAACCCTCAGATAGACATAAGGATAAAAACACCTTTCTTATTCCGTATGCAAGAACAAACACATACAAGTTTTCCTTCTTCCCGTCCGGAATTCGGGCGTGGAATGGGTTGCCTGAAGAATCCAGGAAAACCAACACTTTATCAACATTTAAATCTCTAATAAAAATGCAGGACTAAACACAAACCATAGATAAGCGTAGGACGCAATAATCTTCTGTATAGAAGGAGCGTCTGTAAACAGATAAGATAAGATAAGAAGTTGGGTTCCTTTCATATGAAACATCAGACGCCGTATCTCTTTCATGTCCAGCCTTCTAGCCGGCAAGGCTGTCCCCATCCCCCCTTTATCAATATCAACATGGTCCTTGATTAATTTGCGCATATTACGCCATTTTCTCTAACTCGAAAACTAAGAAGTCGATTTTGTTTTTCGGGTCCCTTTGATTTCAACTTAGATACGTCAGACTGTATATTTTTTTTCCCTAGAGTCCTGTGCGAGGCCCCCACTAATCGGAGGCCCTAGGCGGCCGCCTGGTTTGCCTATGCCTAAAGCCGGCCCTGATTGCATGATAGGCAAACGATTTCTCTCAATGGACACAATAACCTTTATCAACATTTGAACGTCAGTCAATAGTTTAAAACCAACATGTTCGTGTAATCGTCCGGAAATTAGTTTATATTTATCGGCAGAAATATTTTACCTTTTGACTTCCAGCACATTTATAAGTGATGCGTCGATTATTCGTTAAAAACAAATTTTAATCGTTAAAATTTTAACGATTAATCGAGAAATTAATCGTTAATTTCCTATGACCTATATGACATTTATTTTATGTACTGGCTACTTAATGTCCATTCCTTCAGGGCCGGGGCCCCATTTTATTTTTTAGTAAACGTTTACGACTTTATTCCCCATTTTTTAAAACATGTTCCTGATCAATATTGACACATATCCATTATGATCCAGATTGAAATCTACAAGGGTGTTCGAACTTAGCATATTGCACCGTTTGAGCCCGAGGAATGATTGTTTTTCTGCCCGATTTTCAGTTTGGGATACCTCACGGTATAGAATGAATCTCCGCCTGGGCACCTTTCTAAACTTAAATGAAGAATTGTTATTGCTATTGCATTTCTTTGAAATATATCTTTGTATTTGAGAATTAAAGAATTAGTCAGTACAAGTTACTGTAATTTGTGTGTGGTAGGTGGGTGTTGTAAAAAAATTAATAATTAAATTGAACTGTCGAGAAGCTCTGATCATAATGATGTGACATTGTCCCTGATGTCATTGTTGGTTGACATATTCAAGAGATAAGCACAGATCAAAATGTGACATTATCACTTATGTCATTTTTGGTTTTCATAAGCAAGGGATAATAATCGGATCATATAAATGGCTTAACATTTGATTCCACGCGATGGATACCGCCGAATCTATAAAAAGACTCCGAAATCTCTTTTCGCCCTGACAGTCGGATATTTCAAAGCTCGTATAGGCGACCACATACGTCATGACTAATTGCGGACCAACACGCCACTGCCTGGGACGGGACTCATTTATTTGAAACCCCCGACTGAGGGGAGAAATAAAATATGTAAAAATCCACCGCTGTTTAGCGCCATTTCGATTTTGATTATCACCCCCCTGGATCCATTGGTTGCTTAATGGATTGTTCACTTGAAGAGGTTGCTCGGCTTATGTAAGGATGTCGATATGTGCTGAGTGGATCGCAGGCCAAGTGGTTAGTAGCAGGCTCTGGTCAGCTCATAGCGTGGGTGTTAGATGTGGTCACGGGAAAGGGTTATTTGAATCCAGCAATCGGCGGATGTTGCTTGCATAAACTCCTTTCACTGGGTACAGTCATGACCTTGAACTGGGCACAGTCACGACCTTGAACTGGGCACAGTCATGCCCTTGAACTGGGCACATTCATGACCTTTAACTGGGCAAAGTCACGAATCTAACTGGACTAAGTCACGACCTTGTTCTATCGACAAATTAGCCGTTATATGCAACTCCGGATATTGCATAATGTTTGTGAACGTCATCGATGCCCTGCGGTAAGTGGGAGGTTTATAAGAACGACGCCATATAAGACATGTTTCTATAGGAGCACCTGCCGGCCCAGCATTCAATATTGTTTCATTGAACACGTAAGATACCTAGTGATTTTTTTTTGTGTGGTCCATTTTTTTCATTCAGTGATGTTAGGACTGAGGAATTGAATTTCGCAAATATTAGAAACATTTGCTTTCAGTAAGCTGTAGATTTTGATGGATGGAGATATTGAGCTGCTATAAAATTTCTATTTAGCTATATTTCCATATATTTTTTTGTAGAAATTGGCGGATGTTATGTTATGTTTATTAGGTTGGACATTCAATGATTTGAGTAGATGTTGATTCAATTTACTTGATGATCAACAGTCGCAATCTCTAAGATTAATTTGTGACGTGAGTTCATAGTTACAAATATTGACAAAGCCGTGACACTATAACGGAACAGTGTTAACGTGACAGTGCTAACGTGGTAGTGTAAAGGGACAGTGTTAACGTGATTGTGGCAAAGTGATAGTATTAACGGTTTTGTAGATCATCATATTTGATTTCAAACAAATTATTTTTAATTAGGCCGAGTCGATGTCTGAGCCGGGCACCCGGAAACACCCGAGTATCAGAACATATGGCACTAGCCGGGCACCCGGAAACACCGAGTATCAGAACATATGGCACTAGCCGGGCACCCGGAAACACCGAGTATCAGAACATACGGCACTAGCGGGGCACAAAACAAAATACTATTAACACATAATACAGTGACATATTGAGGCAGGGGCGCAAGCCGCGTGTTGCTCTTACAATAGACAGAGATGTACCTGGTGTCCCACTTTGTATGATAAAACCAAGTTTTGATGCCAATTAAAAAAAATAAAACCAAGTTTCGATGACATGTTGTTTTATAAAACCAAGTTTCGATGACATGTTGTTTGATAAAGTAATCTTCTGTATAGAAGGAGCGTCTGAAATAGATACGATAAAACAAGGTTTTGATAGCCATTTTGTTTCATAAAACCAAGTTTTGATAGCCATTTTGTTTGATAAAACCAAGTTTTGATGCCATTTTATTTGATGAAGATAAAACCAAGTTTGATAGCCATTTTGTTTGATAAAACCAAGTTTTGATGCCATTTTATTTGATGAAGATAAAACCAAGTTTGATAGCCATTTTGTTTGATAAAACCAAGTTTTGATGCCATTTTATTTGATGAAGATAAAACCAAGTTTGATAGTGATTTTGTTTGATAAAACCAAGTTTTGATGCCATTGTGTTTTATAAGACCAAGTGTTGATGCCCTTCATTTTGTTTTATAAAATCAAGTTTTAATGCCCTTTCAACAATTTGCCCTGGAATCAGGTTAATTGTTAACCTGATCTCTTTAATGAGACACTTTTCTCTGTATTCACAAGACAAACTTTTTATTTTTTTTATTTTTTATGAGAACTTCTAATTTATAAATAATTTTTTTTTAATTTTTGGTTTTCTCAGGGGAGGCTATCCTCAACAAAAAGTCCGTGTACGAGCCCACCAAAGGTCAGAGGTTCCGCCAAGTCGTCTGCTCAAAAGGGTGGGCCATTTGTGTCCTCATCTCCATGGGGTCCGCCATGATAGCCATAGCTGTAATAGCCGCCTTTGCCAGGCCGGCCTCCCTCCTGCCCACCGAGCAGTGCAATGGTCCTCACGCCGGGAACGAGCCAGGGACAAGTGGGGATGACTCCAAGCCAGCCGGCCATGAAAACCTTCAGACGTACGTCGCCACGAACGGGGAACCGTTCCCGTGGAAGGATCTGCGGCTGCCGAAAACGATCGTCCCGGAGTCATACGACATATTCCTACACGCCAACATCTCCGAGTCCTACTTCGTCGGGAAGGTGAAGATGGTCCTGAAGGTGATGGACGACACGGATTTCATCATCTTCCACACGCAGGAGCTCAACATCTCCAACGTCAAGCTGCACGCAAGCAGCCAGGAGGACGACCCGATGGAGTTTGACCAGGAGATCCGCGTGGCCAGGGAGCTAGAGTACCCCAGGAACAACCACTACTACGTCCAGGCGGCCACCGTGCTGCGGGCCGGCATGCACGTCCAGCTGGAAGTCAGCTTCCGGGGCTCCCTGGAGAGCGTCAGCAAGATGAAAGGGTTTTACAAGAGTAAATACACGGTCAGAGGTGAAGACAGGTTAGTGGCTGTGTGTGGGGAGGGGGGGTGTCAGCAAGGGTTTTACAAGAGTAAATACACAGTTAGAGGTCAAGACAGGTTAGTGGGGGGAGGGGTGGGGTTGAATGGGATGTCGTGGCAACATGTACAGTGTAGCTGTTATAGCAGAGTACTCATTAGGGATCATATCGTTGTTTATTTAATACATTTGAGTGAGGTTGGTATTGGTGGTCGAGGGGGATTCAAATCCCTTGAACATGCCCCTGACTCCACCCAGCTCTGTGCGTTCTTATCATAAAATAGGACACAAGAAGTTTCTTAAATAGAAGGAGCTCTTCTGCAATGATTAAAAAAGCAACAAAACACTCATATAGTTTCTATTTGCGCAACTAAAAAAGTCATTTTTCCATACTACAGTAGTTGTTATTGGACTTTATCAGTCACTAGAAATATACCTGCTCTTTGTAGCGGGAGTGTGCTCACCCTTTTTCCCAGTATTAGTTACAAATTTACAAATTTTATTTGCCCAGTTATATTTCAGATTCATCTATTAGTTAAAATCTTATGGAAAACAGAGAGATTCCATTTTAAGGACAAATTATAATTAAATATAGTTAAGAAAAAAAAGAGAGAGAGAGAGAAAAAAAACAACAGACACAATTATTTAAGTTTTACCATGTTACCGCGTGAGTTGTTTTCACTTAATGCAGTGCCTTTTAACATTACCTTACTATTTAAAAGATATGATTTATGATTAATGAATCTTGACAACCATAATAACTAAATTTACTATTTCATTCCAACTTGTACTAAATAAACATAACTGATAGGTTTTCCGAAAGAGCTCTACCACCCTCGTCACTCAAAAATTTCATGTATAAATAGGACACTGCATAGTAGCACAATTGTAAATAATACAATATTTTTAACCTCGTCTATGAGATAAAGAACATATGCCACTATCCCTTAAAAAGGCAAAGGCTACATAACTCATAGCGCCAATAAACAAAATTATAAATGTTCTTTCTAAAATACTTTTTAAAAAAGAATGTCGTATTAAAAATTAAAATGATATTAAGAAATGTGAACACCATATTTAGACAATAAAAGATTATAGAAAGCTGGCCGCATAAAATAAAGTCTTGTTATAAAGTAAATGTACTGGACCAAAATAACTCTTCCGTTTGATTTATTCATAGTTGTTGAAACAGGGAGATAATATTTTATAAAATTTATGTCTCTAAATTTTACGATTTATATTGACGGTTTTTATGCAATGTGTATAATTTCAAAAAGGAATTTTTTTGTTCCTTATTTCTAATAAGGCATCATATTTTGTAAATTATATTCAATACCCAGACACCAGTAACATTAGAAACGGCCTATGGTATTCCAACTACAAAGGAATGAACATAACATGTTCGATTCGCAATTCATATTAATTAAGCATTTTCAGGATCACTTTATTAAATTTAGTCAACTTCTGTTAATATGTTCGGTAGCGAAAGTTTATAATGTATAGTATATATATATATATATATAGCTTATGTAAACTTTTTTAAAGTCTAAGTTTATTTGGCATAGGCCATCGCTTTCCACATTAAATAAACTCGCTACATCTATGGTTTTTAATTGAATTTCGAGTTACGAATTATATTTTTAAAAATTGCAATTTCATTCACACATGTAAAATATTAGTCCAATGCATCGTGGAAAAATTGAAAAAATAATTTAAACGCAAATCTAATATATAAACCTCAGTTGTTAGTATCTTTGTTTGTTTGTATCCATTAAAAAAGACCACTTCTTTGTTGACATTTTTCCAAAAGATCTCTACCACTGTCGTCACTAAAAAATCTCATATATATTTACGACACTGCATCGTAACACAATTGTAATTAATACAATATTTGCAACAGCTTCCATGAGATAAAGATAACATGGCACTATCCCTTCAAAGGCAAAATCTACTTAACCTATAGCTCCAAAAAATTAAATTAAAAATGTTACATATGAAATGTACTTTCTAAAATACTTGAAAGAAACTAAAGCAGTCGTATTAAAAAGAATTCAAGAAAATGTGCGCACCGTATTTAGACAATAATAATAAATGGTTATAGAAATATTCTGGCTTAATAAACAGTCTGCTCATAACAACTGGACCAAAAATAACTCTACTTTTGTAATCTAGTTATAGTTGTTTTAACATGGAAATAATATTTGAATTGTTATATATGTGTGTATTCATTTACGCTACTGCGTTATGCAATTGGTATAATATCATAAAGGAATGCAATTATTTTTTGAGTCACTTTCATGGCCCAACAACAGATTTTGTTTCTAAAAAATAAAGAAATTATATTCCACATTAAAAAAAACCCCAAAACAAATCAAATGTCTGTTAAAAAACGAATGTGAAACAATGACAATAATTTATTTTAAGATGGCTTATGTTAATCCAACTACAAAGGAATGAACATAACAAATTCAATTCGCAAAACAAAATAATTAAGCGTTTTCAAGATCACTTTATTTAGTTTAATATACTATGTTTATAGGTCCGGTAGCCTAAGTTTAAATTGTATAAGTGTATAGTCAGTACAGCTTATCTAAAGGACAATAGCTTATGGCTTATGTAAAAGACAAACAATATATAAATGTTATAATAATAGGACACAGCTAAATTTAAGATGCTTACACGAAAATGTGTGCATAGTAATCAGGCGATAAAAGATTTTAGAAGGCGCACCGCTTAAAATGAAGCTTTGTAAAAAATACTGACACAATTATTACATAAATAGTTTTTTTTATTAAATGTCGAGTTATGGAATAGAAAATTATAAAACAAATTTGCAATTAAATTTAAATGTGTAAACAATTAAACCAAATGCATCGTGGGGCAGTTGTAATTAAATATGTTTATGTGTCTATAATATATAGAAAGTAACAGTAAAGAAAATGACAATTCTTTGTACTGCACAGCTCAAATTAAGAAGCGACACGTAAATGTGCACACCATAATTAGACAATATGATTTTGTATAAAAATATTAAATGACGTCATATTTTTATGCTTATATTTTAATTTTTGAAAAGGCAACGATGTAAAAATAGGATTTGAGGATTTCTAATTATTATGAAATACTTTGTGTACATTTCATCAAGTTTAATATTTCGTATTTATCAAACATGGATAAGTCACTTATGTTAATTATGTATATTGATTCCCGTGGTCTGTATGGATTGTATAGAAATATTAAATTACGTCATTGTTTTATGCTTATATGTTTATTTTTTGAAAAGAAGCGTACACGCAAATGTGCGCACCGTAATTAGACAATATAATATTTTTTGAATGCGCACCACTGAAAATAAAGCAGTGGGGGAAAAAAAAACTTCACCAAAAATAACTAGCTTTGAACGGAATTTGAAAGTCCGAGTAAAGTTGTTCAATATAGAAATGAGGTTAAATTTTTCATTCTTTGTCTCTGCATTTTCCGATTATTTAATTTACGGCATTCGGGCAAAAGGGACAATTACAAAAAATAACTTAAAACCATCTCCGGGGTAAAAGGAACCGTCCTGCCAAATTTGGTCCCCGTCCGTCATTTGGTTTTTCCGTGGCTGTGTAACGAACAGAAAGTTGAAAAGTGAAACATACCGACATACAAACAACTGAGCTTTATATATTAGATTGACTAAGCTGTGCTCTGCTGTTGCTTGTAACCAGAAGAAATGGGAAGGATTCTTAAAATGATACAATTTTTTATATATTTTTTTTGTAATGAACTTTTTAAAATATAAGACTACTGATTATTGCTGTGGACACTGTCTATAACCATATAGTCAATATGACAATTGACAGTTTCTGCTGACCATTAGGTACATGGCCAGCAATGTTCCCTTTAAGCAGAATTCCATAGCAGCAAATTTTGATATGTTTGTTGGCGTGTAAAATAGTGCCAAAAAAAAAGGATGCTGCGCAACTTTGCACACCAGTTTTTTAATTTGCACATGGACCAATAAACCTTATAGGGAACATGGATGGCCAATACACTGAGACCATTTGGTGACTTAGACATGTGACAGTTTCCGTTAACCACCCGTTGATCGTCTGACTTGTCTGACCATTAGGTACATGGCCAGTACACAGTTTGAGGCCACAGCTGCCCGGAATGGCTTCCCTTGCCTGGACGAGCCGGCGCTGAAGGCCAAATTCACCATGTCCATGGTCAGGGACTCGGACCACATCACGCTGTTCAACACTCCGCTGGTAAAAAGTACTCCCTACAATGACCTGTGGTTGGACGAGTATGAGCAGACGGTCAAAATGAGTACCTACCTGGTTGCCTACGTCATCTGTGATTTCAAGAACATTTCCAAAGAAACTAAAGCTGGCGTGAAGGTAATTTAGAGGACAGAATCATAATAAATATTTAGTGGGGTTTTTAAAAAGTAAACAAGAAAAATAAAATTTGTAAGGTCATTTTTTGAGATACTCTAAAATTTAAACTTATTTTCAACATTTTTCTAGTTATAGAATATGAAAAATGTTTTAAGAATAATATCTTTCATATTCTATAATTACCATTAAAGTAACTCAAACGATATTTTAAGTAACTACAATAATGACCTTCTAAGTAACTCAAATAATGACCTTCTAAGTACCTCTGATAATGACCTTCTAATAACTCTTAGTAATGACCTTCTAATAACTCTTAGTAATGACCTTCTAATAACTCTTAATAATGACCTTCTAAGTTACTCTGATAATGATCTTCTAAGTTACTCTGATAATGATCTTCTAAGTTACTCTGATAATAATCTTCTAAGTTACTCTGATAATGATCTTCTAAGTTACTCTGATAATGATCTTCTAAGTTACTCTGATAATGATCTTCTAAGTAACTCTGATAATGATCTTCTAAGTAACTCTAATAATGATCTTCTAAGTAACTCTGATAATGACCTTCTAAGTTACTCTGATAATAATCTTCTAAGTTGCTCTGATAATGATCTTCTAAGTAACTCTAATAATGATCTTCTAAGTAACTCTGATAATGATCTTCTAAGTAACTCTAATAATGATCTTCTAAGTAACTCTGATAATGACCTTCTAAGTTACTCTGATAATAATCTTCTAAGTTACTCTAATAATGATCTTCTCAGTAACTCCTAATAATGACCTTCTAAGTAACTCCAATAATGACCTTCTCAGTAACTCCTAATAATGACCTTCTCAGTAACTCCTAATAATGACCTTCTCAGTAACTCCTAATAATGACCTACTCAGTAACTCCTAATGATGACCTTCTCAGTAACTCCTAATAATGGCCTTCTCGGTAACTCCTAATAATGACCTTCTCAGTAACTCCAATAATGACCTTCTCAGTAACTCCTAATAATGACCTTCTCAGTAACTCCAATAATGACCTTCTCAGTAACTCCTAATAATGACCTTCTCAGTAACTCCAATAATGACCTTCTCAGTAACTCCAAATAATGACCTTCTCAGTAACTCCAATAATGACCTTCTCAGTAACTCCAAATAATGACCTTCTCAGTAACTCCAATAATGACCTTCTCAGTAACTCCTAATAATGACCTTCTAAGTAACTCCAATAATGACCTTCTCAGTAACTCCTAATAATGACCTTCTCAGTAACTCCTAATAATGACCTTCTCAGTAACTCCTAATAATGACCTTCTCAGTAACTCCAATAATGACCTTCTCAGTAACTCCAATAATGACCTTCTCAGTAACTCCAATAATGACCTTCTCAGTAACTCCTAATAATGACCTTCTCAGTAACTCCTAATAATGACCTTCTAAGTAACTCCAATAATGACCTTCTAAGTAACTCCAATAATGACCTACTCAGTAACTCCTAATAATGACCTTCTAAGTAACTCCTAATAATGACCTTCTCAGTAACTCCAATAATGACCTTCTCAGTAACTCCAATAATGACCTTCTCATTAACTCCTAATAATGACCTTCTCAGTAACTCCTAATAATAACCTTCTCAGTAACTCCTAATAATGACCTTCTCAGTAACTCCAATAATGACCTTCTCAGTAACTCCAATAATGACCTTCTCAGTAACTCCTAATAATGACCTTCTAAGTAACTCCAATAATGACCTTCTAAGTAACTCCAATAATGACCTTCTCAGTAACTCCTAATAATGACCTTCTAAGTAACTCCTAATAATGACCTTCTCAGTAACTCCTAATAATGACCTTCTCAGTAACTCCTAATAATGACCTTCTCAGTAACTCCTAATAATGACCTTCTAAGTAACTCCAATAATGACCTTCTAAGTAACTCCTAATAATGACCTTCTCAGTAACTCCTAATAATGACCTTCTCAGTAACTCCTAATAATGACCTTCTCAGTAACTCCAATAATGACCTTCTCAGTAACTCCTAATAATGACCTTCTCAGTAACTCCAATAATGACCTTCTCAGTAACTCCTAATAATGACCTTCTCAGTAACTCCAATAATGACCTTCTCAGTAACTCCTAATAATGACCTTCTCAGTAACTCTTAATAATGACCTTCTCAGTAACTCCTAATAATGACCTTCTCAGTAACTCTGATAATGATCTTCTAAGTAACACTAATCATAATCTTTCAACTAAATGGTCATTGCTGTAGTTAATGTCACTATCTTGTTATCAATCCATGATTTTTATCATATTGTAATCCATCCATGATTTTTGTCAAGACTTTGACTTGACAAGATCCCATTGATTTGACAAGATCCCATTGACTTGACAAGATCCCATTGACTTGACAAGATCCCATTGACTTGACAAGATCCCATTGACTTGACAAGATCCCATTGACTTGACAAGATCCCATCTTCTACCACCTCATCTCTGTCTCTGCCAGACGTACATCATTACACTTAACAACATATCTGTTTGTCTCTGCACAGGTGAGACTGTTTGCACCTGAGGACAAGATTTACATGGGGCACTATGCCCTTGACGCTGCCGTCACTGTCCTAGATTATTACAACATGTTCTTTGGAATACCATATCCTCTGCCTAAACAAGGTAAAGCTGTGCCGTCACTGTATTACATTATTACATGTTCTTTGGAATACCATATCCTCTGCCTAAACAAGGTAAAGCTGTGCTGTCACTGTATTATATTATTACATGTTTTTTGGAATACCTTATCCTCTGCCTAAACAAGATAAAGCTGTGCCGTCAGTGTATTAGATTACTACATGTTATTTGGAATGCCTTATCCTCTGCCTAAACAAGATAAAGCTGTGCCGTCAGTGTATTAGATTATTACATGTTATTTGGAATGCCTTATCCTCTGCCTAAACAAGGTAAAGCTGTGCCGTCACAGTATTAGATTATTACATGTTATTTGGAATACCTTATCCTCTGCCTAAACAAGGTAAAGCTGTGCCGTCACTGTATTAGATTATTACATGTTATTTGGAATACCTTATCCTCTGCCTAAACAAGGTAAAGTTGTGCCGTCACTGTATTAGATTATTACATGTTATTTGGAATACCTTATCCTCTGCCTAAACAAGGTAAAGCTGTGCCGTCACTGTATTAGATTATTACATGTTATTTGGAATACCTTATCCTCTGCCTAAACAAGATAAAGCTGTGCCGTCACAGTATTAGATTATTACATGTTATTTAGAATACCTTATCCTCTGCCTAAACAAGGTAAAGCTGTGCTGTCACTGTATCAGATTATTACAACATGTTCTGTGGAATACCTTATCCTCTGCCTAAACAAGGTAAAGCTGTGCCGTCAATGCTAAAGTTGTACAGTCTATGGATTGCTGTGACAGTTTCACTGTCTACAGTTCAGCAACGTTTTAAACTCTAGTAAACATGTGGGGTTTCTAGTAAATAGATCATTTTCCAGGAAACGGGTCATGTGTCCAGTAAACTCCACAAACACTCCAGGAACAGATTTTTTTTTAAATTAGCTATTCAAGACTGCATGTACGAATGACCAGGTCATCATCTTTGTGTGATGTAAGAATGCTCTTCTAAATCTAAACAGATACCTGCGCTGTTCTGTAAATCCAAACAGATATATGCGCTGTTCTGTAAATCTAAACAGATATCTGCGCTGTTCTGTAAATCTAAACAGATATCTGCGCAGCTTAAAGGGAACATTGATAGTGATGTGCTTTAAGATAGTTGATGTGACTAAGGACGTCCAAATTTTTTCTACTGCAGATCTGATCGCCATCCCCAACTTCGCTGCTGGGGCCATGGAGAACTGGGGCCTCATCACCTACAGGGACACGTCAGTGCTGTACGACCCGCAGATATCCACCGAGGGGACCAAGAAGTGGGTGGCAGTGGTTGTGGCACATGAACTTGCCCATCAGGTTGGTCTCCCTTGCAAAGCTACCCAGTTTGTGTTGTCTCCCTTACAGCATTCTTCGTCGTTCCGTTTGACATATTCCATCTGTTAATGGTCCCATTACCTACCTCCTTTAGATATTGGCATTAGTCTGCCATACCAATTAAAATATAATATCAAATATTTAATTTTAAAAGGGGGGCGCGATGGTCTAAGTGATAGCGCACTGGACTATTGATCCGAGGCAGATCCCGTGTCGCGGGTTCGAGCCCAGGCACTGGTAAGGCCCCTGGGGCATTGTGCTGGCCACACATTCCCCTGCTCGTTAGTGGTGGCTAAAAACTTGTGAACGCTACATCACTGGCCCCATAGTCCGTCATGGACTGCAAAGGGGGTTCATTCATTCATTCATTCAAAAACCAAAGTTTTTTACTATAAATCCTTTATATATGAGACTTAAGTAAAAGTATATTTCAATATAATACACACTGCACGACAAACTAGGATAAACATTTACACGCTACATAGAGATACATAGGGATAATCTAAAAATTCATCAATTTCATTACAGTACATTCTGAAATTTTGATAGATCATTTTTAACATCGCCACGAGTCTGCCTGCAAAATTTCAGCTCGATGTGATACCGGGAAGTGGGTTAAAAATCGATCCAAAGTTGTTGCGACAGACAGACACCACGAATTAATTTAAAGGATTTAAAAATAATTTAAGCTTCTGGTTTTTGATTGTAGTGATAAAAAAATTTTGGTAAAACATGAAATGGTCTGTATTGTTCGGATTTCAATATTTTGGTGATTTGGTAACAATAAAATGACATGTTTCTATTTCAGTGGTTTGGTAATTTGGTAACAATGAAATGGTGGAATGACCTGTGGCTGAACGAAGGGTTCGCTTCCTACGTGGAGCGGGTCGGCGCTGACCAGGTGGACCCAGAATTTCATATGGTGAGGAAGATGTTAAGAGCCACTTGTGTGGGGTTTTTTTGCTTTGGTGTCCAAAAAATTGTTTTTGTTATATGTAATCCTTCAAATATCTCTTGATAACAAAGACAACATGTGGATAAAAGTAGAAAAAGATTTACAAAAATCACTTGCTTCGCCAAAAGGAGACGTTGAACTGCATTAATTTTCACGTATATTCCCCGTACACGCAGATAACCCGCCCCATGGATATACCCCGCAGAATTTTTAGATCCTGTATAAAAATTGTGGTATAACCCGCCCACACTCATACCCCGCATTATCCCACCACATTTGAAAAGTCATATCACGCTGAACCACTCTAGGAGATGTACCGCAGTACATTTTCACAACTCTATCAATACCATGCATACAAAAATATCGCTTATTACTTTAAAAAATAATTATTTTAATAAAAAAATTAAGAATTTTAAAATTATAAATAATTATAAATTAAATCGTATAAATTTGTTATTTTATTTGATTAGCTAAACGTAAACAAGTGTGCACTATTTTTTCCTGTACACGGTACCATCAGACAGCTGCAGTCGTTCCAAACCGGTTTAAACTGGACTATTCGATTCTGAGGTTAACCCTGGAGGCACGTATAATAGGAATAATAGAAATAAAATTTAATAATAGTTGCTACCAAGATACCATAATGCTAAAGCGCAAATCCTATTTGCAAGTAATAGCCCCATCGATGCATTGTTCAGTAAAAAAAATTCAGATACCCCGTCCACGGAGATACCCCACCCAGGGGGGCTGCTGGGTTTGTAAAATCTGGTAAAACCCACGGGGAATGTGCGTGAAAATACTGTACCTTATCTTATCTGTTACAGACGCTCCGTCTATACATATTGCATCCTGCGCTTATTCATGGTTTATATCTGGTCTTGCATTTTTATTACAGTTTTAAATGTTGATAGAGTGTTCGTTTTCCTGGTTTCTTCATGCAACCCATTTAATGTCTGGAATCCGGACGGGAAGAACGCAAAATTTTATTTGTTTGTTCTTGCATTTTTATCCGTAAATGTCTAACTGAGGGTTGTATCAGATCATTTTTGCGTTGTTTTTCCAAGTTAGAATTGTATTATGTATTGTGTATTTTTATGTATTATTACTACTTTAATTTGTTCCAAGCAGTCAGGATAATAAAAAATGGTGTACTTGAATCCGTTTTTATAAAACTGTGAATTATTGTCGTTTTACATCTCATTGCTACACATTAACTTGTTGTGTTCAAGATGGACGCCTTCATGGAGCCCTTCAGCGGATCTCAATACCTGGACGGACTGGCCTCATCACACCCCATAGAGGTGGAAGTTCTAGACCCCGCTGAAGTAGACGCTGTGTTTGATAAAATTTCTTATGACAAAGTAAGTACCATGTGTCGTTGGCGTATTTTAAATCTCTAAGGCACACACCTAGCACTTTTGACTTAAATCATGATGAGTCATGGCTTCAGCTCTGAGCAGACATGATCTCCACACCTGCTGGTTCAAGTTTCCCTCCCTCCCCTCAAGTAGGTGTAACGAATGGCTTTAGAAGTTCATTAATATTTTTTTCTTAAAGTAGTTAAAGAAGTTTAAATTTGGAGGTGAATGATGACTTGGATAGAAATGTGAAGGTGGTGTAATGGGAAAGGACAATAAATTTTAAAAAACGTAAAAAAAACTAGTTTTTTACTATAAATCCTTTATGTACGAGACGTAACCAAAAGAATGTTCAATATAATACGCAGTGCAAGACCATCCAAAAATACAAAATTGCAGTTGTGTTGTAAAACATGTTTAATATAATGCGCACCTATCAGAAATATGTTTATAAAAAGTGTTGTCAATAAAATACGCACCTTATTGCGCGACAGGAAAGGTCGTTCAATATAATATGCACCGCGACACTCTATCTCAAAAATTTAACATGATACATAGAGATAAATAAAATAATCTAAAAATTAAATAATTTAATTACAGTACATACGATCGAACTGAAATTTTGATACATCGTTTTTATCATCGGCACGAGTCTGCCTTCAAAATTTCAGATCGCTAGCTTACGAGGAAGTGGGTTAAAAATCAATCCAAAGTTTTGGCGACAATCAAGCAAGCAAGGGTTCAAACAGACACCACGAATTAATATAAAGGATTTAATAATAAACATTAACGTTATTAAGACGGAAGTGGTAATATACATGTGACTTTGAGATGAATTTTAAAAATTTTAAATATCACTTATGAACTCATTTCATAACCACTAAGTTATGATCTATATTTGATGGCTCCCATGAAAGTAGGTTCCCATGAAAGTAGGTTCCCATGAAAGTAGGTTCCCATGAAAGTAGGTTCCCATGAAAGTAGGTTCCCATGAAAGTAGGTTCCCATGAAAGTAGGTTCCCTTGGGGACGCGGTGGTCGAGTGGCAGCGCGCTCGACTGGCGTACCGATGGTCACGGGTTCGAATCCATGTCAAGGCAAGGATTTGTTCCCGGGGCCTAGGGCGACCCTGAGACACCCAGCTCCGAATGGGTACCTAACACTAGTTAGGCGGCTGGGTAATGCGTGGAACCCACAAAGCCGTGGCCTGTGAACACTGCATCACTTGCCAACAGATCATCTGTCATGGTCTATGGACGCAATTATCTTCTGCATAGAAGAAGCGTCTGTATTGATAAGATAAGATGAAAGTAGGTTCCCATGAAAGTAGGTTCCCATGAAAGTAAGTTCCCATGAAAGTAGGTTCCCATGAAAGTAGATTCCCATGAAAGTAGGTTCCTATGAAAGTAGGTTCCCATGAAAGTAGGTTCCTATGAAAGTAGGTCGTTCCTGATCAAGACTTCCTGTCATGCTCACACATCCCATTTTTTTCCCTCAGGGGCTATCACTATAACATATTTTTGTGTTCATTCAAGGGGCATCACTGATCCATTTTTATTTGTTCAGGGGGCATCACTGATTCGAATGCTTCAGAACGTCATCGGTGAAGAGAACTTCAAGAGTGGCCTTAAGTCCTACCTGTTGAAACACTCTTACGACAACGCAGAGACCCAGGACCTGTGGAATGCTTTTGAAGATGTAAGTCAAACTGTTGGTCAGTGGTCAGCTTGACCACTAACTGTCTGTGTGTCTCCTTGCCTGTGTCTCTGATGTCTGTTAAATCCTTGAGATCACCAGATTATCTGATTGTCCTTTAACCCCAATCTATTGATTGATTTTGTGGAACAGGGGTCTACAAACTGTTAATGTGGCCCTCCGGCAGAAAGTTTGGAGACCCCTGTTGTAGAAGATCAGTGGTTCTCTGTTTCTACTGTTCACTTCCCAATGTGTTGATTGGCTTCGTTCACTTGACAAATGATAAACGTAGCTTGTGTATTGTACTTACATTTGTGTGATAATTTAGATATGAATGTTTATTGAATGTATCGATACTTAAATGTATGTTATTATTTTAATGTAAAGCGCTGTTAGGTCAGTTTGTTACTGGGGTACAGCGCTATATAAATTATCAAATTTTTATTATTAAAATGCGAAAAAGAACGTGATTCAAGAGTCAAGCGACATAATCATCTGATATAGTTGTGATGAGTGTCGTGGTGTGACAGATTGTTATAGTGACATTCATACAGTGGTGGCAGGTTGTTATAGTGACATTCATACAGTGGTGACAGGTTGTTATAATGACATTTATACAGGGTGGCAGGTTGTTATAGTGACATTCATACAGGGGTGACAGGTTGTTATAGTGACATTCATACAGGGGTGACAGGTTGTTATAGTGACATTCATACAGGGGTGACAGGTTGTTATAGTGACATTCATACAGTGGTGACAGGTTGTTATAGTGACTTTCATACAGGGGTGGCAGGTTGTTATAGTGACATTCATACAGGGGTGACAGGTTGTTATAGTGACATTCATACAGTGGTGACAGGTTTTTATAGTGACATTCATACAGGGGTGACAGGTTGTTATAGTGACATTCATACAGTGGTGGCAGGTTGGTAAAGTGACATTCATACAGTGGTGACAGGTTGTTATAGTGACATTCTTACAGGGTTGATATCTCCTACTCCTCCTCCCTCCCCCTCCCAGGCCAGTAACCTGCAGTCTGGCCTGACCGTATCCATGGTGATGGACACTTGGACCAAGCAGATGGGTTATCCGGTCATCTGGGTGACCAGGGACCAGGACAAGCTCCACCTGAGGCAGGAGAGGTTCCTCATGATGGATAACACCCAGAACAACAGGACAGCGGTCAAAGCAGACAAGTCCCCGTACAAGTGAGTTCATACAGGGCATAATTTGTCTTTGATGTATACCATACATGTGGGTAAAAATATGGCATATGTCATTGCTGTATACCATACATGTGGGTAAATACAGGGCATATGTCATTGCTGTATACCATACATGTGGGTAAATAAAGGGCATATGTCATTGCTGTATACCATACATATGGGTAAATACAGGGCATATGTCATTGCTGTATACCATACATGTGGGTAAATACAGGACATATGTCATTGCTGTATACCATATATGTGGGGGCATATAGGACATAGGTCATTGCTGTATACCATATATGTGGGGGCATACAGGACATATGTCATTGATGTATACCATACATGTGGGTTAATACAGGGCATATGTCATTGCTGTATACCATACATGTGGGTAAATACAGGGCATATGTCATTGCTGTATCCCATACATGTGGGTAAATACAGGGCATATGTATTGCTGTATCCCATACATATGGGGGCATACAACACATATGCCATTGCTGTGTTCCATACATGTGGGGGCATTGTGGTTTACAACTAACTTGTGACATGCTGATGGACTTATCAAAACCATTGGCTCACTAGCTGTCCATTTACTCAAAGCTTTCCCATTTACTAAATAGCTGTCCATTTACTCAATATCTGTCCATTTACCCAATAGCTTTCTATTTTACTTATTAGCTGACCATTTACTCAATAGCTGTCCATTTACTCAATAGCTGACCATTTACTCACTAGCTGTCTATTTACTCAATAGCTGACCATTTACTCAATAGCTGACCATTTACTCAATAGCTGTCCATTTACTCAATAGCTGACCATTTTCTCACTAGCTGTCTATTTACTAAATAGCTGTCCATTTAGTCAAGAAATGTATTTTCTTCTCAGTTTATTGCTTTGGTATTAGGCATAGTAATAAAATAGAGCAGAAAAAAATTATATGATTTTGAAAAAACAAACTACTAACTGAAAATAAGCCAGTCCACTTCTCCCAGTCAATCAACACAATCATTCAACACAATCATTCAACACAATCATTCAACACAATCATACAACACAATCATACAACACAACCAATCCACTGCATGGTCTCCTAACGATCAAATATAAATTCTAATTTTAATGTTTTCCAGCTACAAATGGTACATCCCGTTCACCTTCATGACCTCGGCCGATCCAAAGTCGTCCACCCTCGTGTGGATGAAGAAAGGCTCAGAGTCTGTGGATTTGCCAGACAGCGGGGTGGCCTGGATCAAAGGGAATGTCGGCACCTACGGCTACTACAGGGTCAACTACGACAGGGAGGGCTGGCAGGCCATCATCCGACAGCTGCTGGCTGACCACACCGTGTTCACTGTCACCGACAGGGCGGGGTTGGTCAGTGATGCCTTCGCTTTGGCCAGGTAATCTTTCAAACCATCTTGCCGGCAGTTTTTGTCTCATATCAAGAAAGTCACAGAGCAGTTCAAACTTTCAACAGTTATGTCCCTTGTTTACAAGAGTCATTTCCCTTGTTTATATTCAGTTTGGCAGCATGGTTTGTTTTGTTTTTCTTGTTTGAATGATAGCTAATTTTAGAGAAACACACACACCACATCCTTCTGGCTTTACTTTCATCATTTCCTCAGTAGCTAAAAAACTGAATTAAATTATTATCCAGTCCTAACAAACCATAAAAGAATATCTCATTTCAAAATTATCTTTTATTAATGATACTTATAAATTCCTATTATTGTCTTAACATTTATTAACAATGTGTAAGTAAAATCAGCCATTAATAATATTTTGAGAACTGATAGATCTGGTTCGGAAATCACAACATTTCACTTTAAAAAAACTTGTAAAAACATGCCTTCAATAATAAAAAGTATTTATATCGTAATTAAACAGAACACATAATAAATTAAATCGCCCATTCAGAAGTCTATTTTTAAAATAGTTAGTCTTTCACTCAATAATTTATTTTTTTGTTTTGTTGAAGATAAAAAAAATTTAAAAAGCGGTACATGTATTATAATAAATAATAAATTGAGAATTTTCAAGAAGCACAGTACGCCAGCAAGCAACTGGGCTCACTTCGCTTTGCATAAAAATTTTAACACACATAAATATAAATTAATTCAACATAAAACATAAATACAACACATAATGACAGTACGGTGCATTTAAGCTACGTTGATCATTTAAAGAAATGTTGCATCATAGTTTAATTAATTTTGAAAAGAAAGTTACGAAGAGATGTGTTTATAGCGCAGTCTTGAAGGCCTTAAAGTTATACGTTTTAAAAAATTACCCTCCCCAGAGCCGGCCTGATAGACTACACCATCCCACTGGACATCTCCAAGTACATGATCAATGAAACTGACTACTTTGTCTGGGAGGAGGCACTGGCCAGCATCTACTTCCTGGAGGGCCAGCTCAAGCTGCAGGAGGAATACGACATCCTTAAGTCTTACCTGCTGAGCCTGGCCTACCCCATGATTGACAGGCTCGGCTGGGGAGACTGGGGAAACCACCTCACAAAGTTTGTAGGGGTTTGTTGTTTGGGTGTTGGCTACCTAGGTTACCTGGTTTGTTGTTTGGATGTTGGTTACCTAGGTTACCTGGTTTGTTGTTAAGGTGTTGGTCAGATAGGTTACACAGTGTATTGTCGGGATAAAGAAGCATAGAGAGAGAGGGTTACTTTTCCTATGTTAAATTTATTTAGTTTTTGACTTACTTAAAAAATGTATCTTTTCATGGATTAGAATAGTGAAGAAGGAATCATATTTAATTTAAAATCCTTGGATTATTATAAGATTTTATACAGATGATGAATGCTAATTGCCTGCAAGTCAAAGAAATTAAATATAAAATTGTGGACGCATTGATTATTTCAGACAACCAAAAATTCAAGTGTTCTTTCCCTTAGTGAACGAGAAAATATTCTATTAATCTAACTAAATTAGACTAGCAAAGATCCTATTGATCTAACTAAATTAGACTAGCAAAGATCCTATTGATCTAACTAAATTAGACTAGCAAAGATCCTATTGATCTAACTAAAGTAGACTAGCAAAGATTCTATTGGTCTAAACAAAACAATGATGATGATTTATTTCAGAAAACTGCGGACGTCCATGATCTACCTGGCCGTGTCCATGGAGTACCAGCCGGCCATCAACAAGGGCATCGACTTGTTCCAGCAGTGGATAAAGAACGAGAGCTTTGAGTACGTTTGAGTTATAAACACGGCTGGATAGAGGGGGTCTCATTTGTTTGTGTTTGTGTGTAATGCTACAAGGGAGATAATATGGGCCAGAAATAAGCACCGTATATACTCGTTCTATAGCCCGTTCGTTCATAAGCCGACACTTTTGGAAGAGAAAAGTATTAAAAGTGTATAACCCGCTCGCAAGCCGACACCCCAAAAATAATAGGACAGCTTAAACAAAATGGTACACATTTTTTTTTAAACTACAAGCTAAATCGGTCATTTTGATTGTTTACTTTGTACTGCCTATCATTGTCTTTGTGCTCTTTGTTAGGCAAGAGTTACCGGTATTTTAAAAAAAAATCTTTGGTAAAAAGTGACGAAAGCGTGTACAATAAAATTCTTTGTTGAAAACAAAATTTGTAAAACAATTGATTAAAACGTGCAAAAAAATAAATAAAATGATTAAATAAGGTAAGTGCAGATCATGTTTGATAATATATTATAGCTTCTGGTAGAGCAGTCGAATCTTGTAGAATGTACAAAAGGACCTTGATGATCTACAATAACAACACCGATATTCAATAACCATGCAGAAATACGTTAATGACCCGCTCGTAAGCCGACCCACCAACTTTTTCCCCTATATTTTGTCCAAAAAAGGTCAGCTATCGAACGAGTATATACGGTATATACAGTTGTATGTTTTTAAATTGTCAATTTTATTTCCTAATCAGAATTTTGGATCAATATTGCATGGCTGTCTCAAACATGTTGGTAACCTTATCTTATCTTTTACAGACGCTCCTTCTATACAGAAGATTATTGCGTCCTATGCATATCCATGCCTTGCATTTTCATTAGAGTTTTAAATGTTGATAGTGCTGGTTTTCTTGGTTTCCTCAGGCAACCCATTGCACGCCCGAATTCTAGGCGGGAAAAACGAGAATTTGTATGTGTTTTTGTTTTATACAGAATAGGAAAAGTGTTTTTTATCCCCAAGTCTATCTGAGGGTTGTATTAGATTATCTTTGTGTTGTATTTCCAACTTGGAATCAGTTGCTTTATGTATTATTACTACTTTGCTCTTTGTTCTTCTATCCTCTAGTGTTTCAAGGTTTAATGATTTAACAAATGGTTTTTATTCTTGTCAGTTTTGAATATTCTCCAGTAATGAATCTGGCAGCTCTTTTTAACATTTGTTTTAGTTTATCAATCTACAGCCTCAAAAACTTATTTGTCTTTTTAATCTGTCAAGAACATAGTTAATTGAATGTTCAAAAATAGTTTTTAATTTTAAAAAAAAAGAATCTTTTTATCAAGTGAAATTAAACTAGATTGTTTCTGAGTCTGTAGAGTTATTTTCTGTATGTGACCCAGGACATACACGTCACTTCTCCACTCTGTTGAAAAGATGTTTCAAGTAGGACAGAGCCTGTCTCATGCTCCAGTTGGTTCTTATGTGTTTGCCTTTTCTCACGTGTTTGTTGGTTGTCATTGTTTGCTGACTGTCATGTGATTGCTGGCTGTCATGTGTTTGCTGGCTGTCATGTGTTTTCTGGTTGTCACGTGTTTGTTGGCTGTCATGTGTTTTTGGCCATCATGTGTTTGTTGGCTGTCATGTGTTTGTTGGCTTTCATGTGTTTGTTGGGAGTCATGTGTTTGCTTGTTGTCACGTGTTTGCTGGCTGTCATGTGTTTATTTTATCTTCCAGATTGAACAGTGACCTCCGTGGCATCGTGTACTCCACCGGCATCAAGTACGGCAGCAAGTCCGACTGGGACGAGGTGCTGAACAGATACCTCAGGTCCAACATCCCCTCGGAGAAAAGTCTGCTCCTGTCGTCGCTGTCAAACGTCAAAGATTCCCGAGTCCTTCAAATGTCAGATTTTGATTTTTACCCTCTTTTCCTGTTTATGCTTATTAGGGAACAGGTTTTGACTGGTTAATATAGATGTATTACATTTCTACTCAATTCGGAACAACCTTACATTTTTACCATTTTTATTCCCCATTATGAGCCGTTCAGGAGAAATGGTTTATGTTATTACGCACTCTGGTAGTTGGATACTTGATCTCAGGGCCGTCTTAACACATAGGCCCGTTGGGCATTTGCCCGGAGACCCACGAGCATAGGGGCCCCATGGGAATATGTTTATTTATATATATTATGTATATTAATTTTTTATTCCTGCGGGGAAGGGGCCCAACACTATTTCTTTGCCCGGGGGCCCAAACTGGTGTAAAGACGGCTCTGCTTTATGACCCGGATTTTAAAGCAGCTGCCGTATCAAAAGCACAGTGATGGAAATAGACATGAAGTAGACATATGCGGAATTTCAAGATAACTGTCTACAATTAGTCTCCAAGAAATATGTTTCCAAAAAAATGTTTTAAATGGTGTAGGGGCATCCTAAAGTATTGCAATGTAAATTAACATATTCACTTTTGTGTAGTTATAAGACAGTTGTCAACAGATTCACTTTTGTGTAGTTATAAGACAGTTGTCAACAGATTCACTTTGTGTAGTTATAAGACAGTTGTCAACAGATTCACTTTTGTGTAGTTATAAGACAGTTGTCAACAGATTCACTTTTGTGTAGTTATAAGACAGTTGGCAGCATTTCCATAGCAGGGCAAATCTCACTTTGTGTAGTTATAAGACAGTTGGCAACATATCACTTTGTGTAGTTATAAGACAGTTGTCAACAGATTCACTTTTGTGTAGTTATAAGACAGTTGGCAGCATATTCACTATAAGACAGTTGGCAACATACTCACTTTGTGTAGTTATAAGACAGTTGGCAACATATTCACTTTGTGTAGTTATAAGACAGTTGGCAGCATATTCACTTTGTGTAGTTATAAGACAGTTGGCAGCATATTCACTTTGTGTAGTTATAAGACAGTTGGCAGCATATTCACTTTGTGTAGTTATAAGACAGTTGGAAGCATATTCACTTTGTGTAGTTATAAGACAGTTGGCAGCATATTCACTTTGTGTAGTTATAAGACAGTTGGCAGCATATTCACTTTGTGTAGTTATAAGACAGTTGGCAGCATATTCACTTTGTGTAGTTATAAGACAGTTGGAAGCATATTCACTTTGTGTAGTTATAAGACAGTTGGCAGCATATTCACTTTGTGTAGTTATAAGACAGTTGGCAGCATATTCACTTTGTGTAGTTATAAGACAGTTGGCAACATACTCACTTTGTGTAGTTATAAAACAGTTGGCAGCATATTCACTTTGTGTAGTTATAAGACAGTTGGCAGCATATTCACTTTGTGTAGTTATAAGACAGTTGGCAGCTTATTCACTTTGTGATATTACATCTTGTTGGCAGATTGCTAGATTACAGTCTGGATGACACCAAGGTCAAGTCTCAGAACACAGGTGATGTCATCGAGTATGTTGCTGGCAATGACAACGGTCTGCTGCTAAGCTGGAGGTTCTTCAGACAAAACTGGGACAAACTCTTTTCAAGGTTTGAGAACCATTTATTTGACATCTACAACTGTCATCTCATGACAATCTATGACATATGTCATTTAAAGACAATCTATGACATCTGTCATCTCATGACAATCTATGACATATGTCATCTCATGACAATATATGACATATATCATGAAAAGACGGTCTATGACGTCTGTCATCCCAAGACAATCTATGACAACTGTCATCTCATGACAATCTAAGACATTTGTCATCACATGACATCGAGCTCTGTTATTGATCCCAGTAGTTAGGGTCAAAGATGTAATGGGGCTAAGAGCCCAACCTGGTGAGACAGACAGAAATGTATCAGACTAGGCAAGAGCAAAACTGAGAGATAACAATAGAAGTTGATGGTTTGGATTACATTGTGCATGTCCATCAAAACATCCAGATACACATCTTCACAAGAAAGTTGGAGGTTGTAGAGAATCGGATTCCAAAACATTTTGGTGCCAACTTTGATTGTGACATTGAATGTCTAATTGATTGTCACATTGTTTTTCACATTGATTGTCACATTGGTTGTCTCATTGATTGTCACATGGATTTTAACATTGATTGTCACATTGTTTTTCACAATGATTGTCACATTGATTGTCTCATTGATTGTCACAGTGATTGTCACATTAATTGTCTCATCGGCTGTCACATTGATTGTCACATTGATTGTCTCTTTGTTTGTCTAATTGATTTTTACATTGATTGTCACACTGATTGTCTCATCGGCTGTCACATTGATTGTCACATTGATTGTCACATTGATTGTCTCTTTGTTTGTCTAATTGATTGTCACATTGATTGTCTCATCGGCTGTCACATTGATTGTCACATTGATTGTCTCTTTGTTTGTCTAATTGATTTTTACATTGATTGTCACACTGATTGTCACATTGATTGTCACACTGATTGTCACATTGATTGTCACATTAATTGTCTCATTGGTTGTCTCATTGATTGTCACATTGATTGTCTCTTTGTTTGTCTAATTGATTGTCACATTGATTGTCACACTGATTGTCACATTGATTGTCACATTAATTGTCTCATTGGTTGTCTCATTGATTGTCACATTGATTGTCTCTTTGTTTGTCTAATTGATTGTCACATTAATTGTCTCATCGGCTGTCACATTGATTGTCACATTGATTGTCTCTTTGTTTGTCTAATTGATTTTTACATTGATTGTCACACTGATTGTCACATTGATTGTCACATTGATTGTCACATTAATTTTTTTCATCGGCTGTCACATTGATTGTCACATTGATTGTCACATTAATTGTCTCATCGGCTGTCACATTGATTGTCACATTGATTGTCACATTGATTGTCACATTAATTGTCTCATTGATTGTCACATTAATTGTCACATTGATTGTCACATTAATTGTCTCATCGGCTGTCACATTGATTGTCACATTGATTGTCACATTGATTGTCACATTAATTGTCTCATCGGCTGTCTCATCGGCTGTCACATTGATTGTCACATTGATTGTCACATTGATTGTCACATTAATTGTCTCATCGGCTGTCTCATTGATTGTCACATTGATTGTCACATTGATTGTCTCTTTGTTTGTCTAATTGATTTTTACATTGATTGTCACATTGATTGTCTCCAGGTATGGTGAAAGCTCATTCATCCTGTCCAACATGCTCAAGAGTGTGACGGTTCCCTTCAACTCCCAGTTTGATTATGACGAGGTCAGTCCTCAACTTTTCCATCCAATATCGGAGTCATGCCCTGTGGCGTTTCTTATATTACATCAGAAATTTTCAACTCTTCCTAACGTTGATATACAAGTATATCAATATATTAACATAGAATTTTCAACTGATCCTAATGTTGATATAAAAGTATATCAATATATTAACATAGATTTTTCAAATTCTCCTAATGTTGATATAAAAGTATATAAATATATTAAAATAGATTTTTCAACTGATCCTAATGTTGATATAAAAGTATATCAATATATTAACATAGATTTTTCAACTGATCCTAATGTTGATATACTAGGATATCAATATATTTTGTCTGGTTTGGGTGGGCCAGTAGTAATTTGAGGTGTTGCTCTCTTAAATGATAGTTGTCAAATCTAAATTAATATTTATAAAAATATTGGGGTACCTTGGTATACGTCCTTAATCCGCTCCAGACCTATGGAACTCATGTTAAGTGAATTTACGAGAAAAACTCAAAATCGCGTGATAATTTATTTATTCCGCAAGTTGTTCACTGTATGGTAGCCAATGACGTCACACTAGGGGATGGGAGGGGGGTGTTTAAAAACTGCGAACGTCACATCAAAACGCGTAGCTATAAATAAAAGTTCCACTTAAATATTTGTTTGCCTACTATTTATTTAATGACATTTTAAATGGCTTCAGACGTGTTACGATATTAGAGTGAAGCCTCACTCTAAACACATACTTAAATTACAATAAATTTATTTATAACATGCTCATTTTCAAATAGGAAATACGGCTTTTATGAGGGGTGGTAGCTCGTAGCTTTGTGACGTCATGTTTGAGGGGAGTCCAACTTTTTGTGGCATGGGGGGAGGAGCGAAACACGCAGGGTTGTATTCCAAACATAGGTCGTAAACCAAGCAAAATATTTCACGCCCTAACAGGACGTATACTAAGTTGGGCTTTTTCCAAAGCAGACGTATACTTAGGTACTACTGTAATTATGCTTTTACTTACTCTTACATATATTCTCGTTATGCTTGATAGAATAATAATTTAAGTTTAATATGTGGCTTGATGGAATGTTAATTGAATTATGTTGCTTGATGGAAAAGGTCAATTAAGGGATTTATTAGTACAGTCGAAACCGCTTAAGTCGACGGCGTTGGGGTATGAAAAATGGCGTCGACATAACCGATGATCGAGTTAAAACGAAAACCAATATGGCGGCAAAATATTAACATGTGCTTGAAATTTCTTTATGTACATGATTAATTAGTTAGCGTTAATTAGTGATGGGATGATTTATCGGAATCGTATCAGAACCCTAATATTTCTTCACTCTTTCCTAAATCTAAGGTTGTAATGACCGTTCGTTTTTAAGGACCGTTTAAATTTAAATATAACCATAACCATGGTTCCCATTCAGGAAAACGGGAAAAAGTCGGGAATTCTTAAAAATAAATTCTCGGCCTTGAAAGTCGGGAAAAGTTATGACTAATCTGGAATTTATATATATATATATACATATATATACACATGTATATATATTTATGCCGAAGTAAAGGACTTTGATTACGTCTCTGTCATGTTTCGATTCCATTTATTTAATGAAAAATAAGGTACCAGTTTATAATTGTCTGCGCATGCGCTAAAAGGTCAAAGTTTACGCTTCGCCGTGTCACAGTCGCATCAGCGAATTTAAAATACAAATAAACAAATCAATATGGTTATTTTAAGTTTAATGCTTTTGATGTATATATATTTATGCCGAAGTAAAGGACTTTGATTACGTCTCTGTCATGTTTCGATTCCATTTATTTAATGAAAAATAAGTTACCAGTTTATAATTGTCTGCGCATGCGCTAAAAGGTCAAAGTTTACGCTTCGCCGTGTCACAGTCGCGTTTGCCTTCGTATCAGCGAATTTAAAATACAAATAAACAAATCAATATGGTTATTTTAAGTTTAATGCTTTTGACGTGCAGAATATCTGTTACTTAAGGTGGTCCACGGGTCAAAATATCAGTATTTTTCAAATTTTTATCAAAAATGCGATTTTGGTGAATTCTACTAGTTTATCCATTTATCTATACTTCGGCATTTACCGTTTTCATTAAAATTGATTAAAAAGTGTTAAAAAGTGTATTTGAAAGTGGTATAGGGAGATACCATTTTGACTTGGGGGGCGAAAATTTCATCCAAATGTACCCTATAGGGCGCCCTTTGCTTTTACTTTCATAATTATAAAGCTACCTAGGCATATTTGGTATCGTTGGAAAGCTTATCAACCCCACTGTATAATGGACTCGCCCATTAAAAGGTCCAGAAATTGCCCTTTGTTCCACTAGCGCCCAAAATTTTTCTTCAACATGTGTTCTTATTGGTCTATATTTCAAATCTCATGTATCCGCAATTATCATTGGTCGGCCTACTAATGCCAACTTTCGAAATGGACTAAAATTCCCATCATGCAACATTTCGTTGCCTCATTTCGCTATGAAACATTGGATCGAGAAGTACAACCAATTATCGATCGAACAATTTTATTTTGGATGTCTAAACAAAAGTTCAAAGTTGGACAAATTTTCTTGTGTTGAATAGGTGAGTTGAATTTAATTTTGTATTTAATTAATATTTTTGGTAATTTTAGACCATGAATGAATGAGTTATTTAGTTTTCAAGGCAGTTTCAGTTGTAGTAATACTAGTACTATTATTAGTACTATTAGTAGACATAGCCACCGCGGTACCAAATTATCTTATGAAACATGATAATGATACGCTTATGTGTAAGGGAAAACAAATTAAATAATGACTACTGGTGCCAATTAATATCAAATTTAAATGTAAAATTATATATTTTAATAGAAATAAACATTCAAGTTCTCATTTCCTTATGTTTGAGCTCGTAACACATGTCTAATTTGAAATGACGATGAACTAAATTATTTCGTTGTCAATGACAACAAATGTGGTCAATGACAAGCATGATGATGAATATCAATGAAAAATTGAGTGCAATAATCCTACATATCCTAAAATTACAAACAAATATATAAAAAGAAGAAAAATTGTCAAAAATAGTTATAATCCTATTATCATTACTCAAAACATTTTGCCTACATTTACATCTAATAAGCCAATGTTATTCTTCAAAATTGAATAATACAACTTTTTCTATTTTCTAAAATGCAGGTGATAAAACCCCTCCAGGATAAGAGCCAGGCAACTGATGAAGTGCAGACCAGGACTCTCTTCAAAGATCTGCGGCCACTCTTCACCACCAGCTAAGAAGTGGTCACTCTCTCCGCCTTCAGCTTCAAGAACTGAAAAATCACCGGGCATCACATCGGTACATCTAACTTCTAAGTGCTCTCTGCTTCAACATGCAAGCAGATCGATGCCTTTCAGCCGCTATTTCAAGACTTTCCATGGCTGAATGCTGGGGGACACTTCATCGTTCGAAATGAACGCAAACACACTGGACTGGATTTATCAAATTTCAAGCGGCATGTGTGCCTTCGTCACCTCGTCTTCTTACTCATCAGTTGTATGCAATTGCAACTTTTGAATGTCAGCAATGAAGCTATGGCTCACAGCCTTAGTGACTGGATCAGGCCATGGACCTATCTGGCAGTTTTGTATATGCCTATAATGTTCTTAGTAAATTTATAAACACCAGAAGAAATCAACCAGTATGTCATGACCAAAGTCTAGGACGTACGAGGAAAAGCTGTTGTGGCTAGCAGTGGATAATGTGAATTTTAGATAATTATTTTAAATAGTTTATCTTTTTTTGCATTTTTTCTCATATTTATGCCTTGTTTATACAAATTATTCATTCATCAGTTACCAATATTACATAGTGTCTATTGATGTTAGTATTGAAACCTTTCGATTCATTTATTATTGTCGAGAGATTCTCAAATACACTTTTGCCAGATGTGACACAGGATTGTTGTTACATGCTTCTATATTAGTTTTTCCCCTTGCATTGATATTCTCTACATTACATACATACATTGTACATAACTAACCTGTAATATTTTATTTTATAATTTTCATTTTGTGTTTGTGTTTTTCTCGACCTAGATTTTTCAAATTTCAGTGACGTCAGACTTATCAGGTAAAAAAGTATTACATCTATATGCTTTACAGCTTGCATGATTGTTCCTATTGCTATTATCTATGCATTGGTTAGTAATTTTTTAACAAATTTAGCTTAGAAAGATTTTTCAGAATATTATAATTATGGTCATAATTCTTTGGATAACGAGCCTTTATGTTTGAAAACATGTACTGATTAATTAAATATCTTCTCTATCTCAGGTTATTTACTTTTATTTCATTCATAAATGGTATGTCTGCATTGTGTAAGCATCATATACTTTCCATACAGACTGTATTTTTAAAAAAAAGAACATTTAACATCTTTTTTGTCGTTTTTCTCAGCTTTGCATTTTTAAACTTTTTTAAGAACGATAATTGTTAAGACAGGAAAAGTATTAGAGCTACAGGCTTAAAACTTGCCATGCTTTTTTACAAGGTTATTCTGTACAAAGTTACAAGTTCCTTTTTTTGATTTATCCATCAGAAATTTTTTAATAATTTTTTTTCAGATGCTACCCCCAATTATTTTTATAAAAAATTATGACCGCACACAGAAATTATTTTGAAACTTGGTATAATTGTTAAGCTAAAAACAGCCTTGTAACTATTTTTATAATAGCATTGTTAATTAGTGTGCAAAGTTTGAACATGTTATTGTAAAACAAATTGATCCTGATAGCTTGTGAGTGACTATCAATTTTGGTTGAAAAAAAAATATTTTTTGCAATAAAAGTTTTTAAAAAATTTTTTAAAAATTTTCTTTGTCTTTTTTGTCTTTCTATAACTGTACAGTTAGTATGTGCAAATTTAATTAAGAAATGTAGATTTTGACCCCTGGACCACCTTAACTATCAGAACGTTCTCGAATTTCCTCAGTCAATCAAACTTGTAATATAAATAAAACTATTGTGGCCTTGACCGTTGATCACAGCACGCTGTGGGCTGTGGGTACTGTGTTAATCAGAAATGATTTCATTTCATTGTCACGCGCGTGTTAGTGTCACAGTCACGTTACTGGTAACAAAGCAACAACAACAAACTTTTAAAAGAATAATAATTTATTAATTTTTAAATTTAATTATATAAAAACCACCGTCGATTCTCGATAAAAACCTTTATTTTCAACCGACGAAAATCGAGCTAACCAAGTTAAGTTGCAAATTTGGCCATCTTTTGTGCTCGAGGTACTAGGTTTCGGCGACTTAAAAAAATCGAATTAGCCGATGAAAAAATGCTAAGACAAAGAGAGAATTTGGCGGTTCCAATAAAAAACGTCGACATAATAGGGTGGTCGAGCTAACCGAGCTCGAGGTAAGTGGGTTCGACTGTATGTGATTTCTCATTTCTCTACCAGCAATTACAAATCAACAGATTTAACTACAGAAAATACAGTTTATTTGAATATCCTGTAATTGCTAGTTATTGTTTCTCAAACAGATAGTTGCGTTCTTCAAGAACAAAGACCTGGGCTCAGCCAAGATGGCCCTGAGCCAAGCCCTTGAAGTGGTTCAGAGCCACATTGACTGGGCCAACAAGAACATGAACACAGTCAAGACCTGGCTCCGGAAAAATGTCCCGACTCACGTCAGACGGTCCTAAACATTAGCAAAAGAAGAAATCAACTGTTCACGGATAAAGTGATTCACCATCTGGGGACCAATTAGGATCTGTTAGGAAAAAAGTATCAACATTCTTGGTTTTTACGTTTTTCTGAGTGCCTACTTGCTGTTAGCAGCTTCCATTGAACATAATCAGTAAATACCAATCTAAGAATTACAGGAGAATTAAAATATTAACATTCAGTTGATAGCATGAAATGTCATCAAGTGCACAGTCATGAAAAACATCGGCTGCAGAAATGTTCAATTTCACTGTACTACGTAGACCCACATTGTCTTTGCCCCTATACAACATACTCCCACAATGTCCTTGCCCGTATTTCAGCAACTAACTAATAATCAATGATCCAAGATCTAAAAGCAAAGAAGCTTTAATTTCCTTGTTGTTTTAATTTGTTAATGCCACTTAATTTAGGGTTCCCAGCAGATAATAATAATAATAATAAATTGATAATTTATGTAGCGCTGTACCCCAGTAAGAAAGGGTTGCAATCAGTATTTCTGCAATGTGCAAGTTCTGAAAGTTGATTTTGATCAGGACTCACATGAGTTAAACATTTGAGAACTAAAGATGATTTTTTTTTAAATTTTGATATGTGAATATATGAACATTTTACTATAGAAGCCGATGCCTCTCTAATCGATGTACTGAAAATGATTTTATTTACATTGTTACCTCATAGCAATGATTCTATTGTATGAGTAGTCAACTCATTTCTCTTTCAACCTTCCAAATGTTAGTAAATGACATGTATATGTAAACTGAGGTAATTATTCCGTTTTCTTTCTACCGGGGTGTTATTTACAAGCAGTCGGTCAGTTACATTAGTCAATATGGCCCATTTGACGTAACCTTGTTATGTTGCCGTACTTACCACAGGGCCTCACGCTAGGGAGTAAACAACATCACTTATATGCACATCATTTTCCGCAACAACCTGATGTGCTGCTTTTAGCTTGTTGAGTACTTTTAGCTTTAAGTCATTGTGAAGCAAGATGTAAAGCTCTCGGGAACTATTTATTGTATCACTACGCCACTGAATAACTTGACGCAGAGATTAGAAAATAATGACAAACCGTGAAGGATTTGTTAACTATGTTGTTTAAATTTGATTCCATGGCTTCATTCTACATTTGATTCAATGGTTATATTCCACATTTGTTTGTTTTTTCATAATTCTTTTAACAAGAAAGCCACCAAAAAAAATTTTGAACAACAAAATACAAATCTTTGAATGACATAATAATAAAAATCTTTGAACAAAACAATTTAATGCAATTATAAAGATGGTGATTGTACATTTTATTTTTTTTGGAACAAACTTTTACCAACTTTAAATTAAGAATTATTTAATATTTTGTATTACCCTTTTGGGCGGTACATTTATTCTGATATTATTTTTCTTTTTTACACTGAGCGATTTCATTTCTGGCCAAAACAAATGACTTTTTAAAAGAAATTTTAGAAGATAGACTTTGACATTGTCTTTAAGTTGGGAGACTTTAGATTCTCTCCTTCCTTCTTTCTTTCATTCTTTCTCTCTTTCATTCTTTCTCTCTTTCATTATTTATTTATTTCTCTCTTTCATTATTTCTTTCTTTCATTCTTTCTTTTCTCACCATACTAAGTTTTAGTTCCCTAACTCCAAGTCTAAAAAGAGCTGCCAGAAAAATGTATATACATTACCAACTTGCATAATTGTGTTTTCAATCTTGAAATGTGAATAACTAGACCAATACATCATAATAATAATAATAATGTTGTTTGTAATTTTGATGGAGTTAAAGAAATGTGGTGGTCAAATTTGGAGTTGTGTTGAACTAAAGATATTTTTTCAGTTGGCCTACAGTCTTGTATTGCACTGAATTCTTTTTGAAGATATCAATCCAGCTTTTTTTGTTACAATACTTGCAAAACTCTAATGGAGAGGTAAAGTACATGAAGCTAAGATTTTTTTTTCCTAATTTAATGAAAGTAACACTACTAAAAGTAATTTGAGAGATGTTTAAAGTATCGTACACCGCCTTGGTAAAGATATGAGCCAAGTTTGATGCCTTGGTAAAGATATGAGACAAGTTTGACGCCTTGGTTAAGACAGGAGCCAAGTTTGATGCCATGGTTAAGACAGGAGCCAATTTTGATGCCTTGGTTAAGAAAGGAGCCAAGTTTGATGCCTTGGTTAAGACAGGAGCCAAGTTTGACGCCTTGGTTAAGACAGGAGCCAAGTTTGATGCTACTGCCTGAGGCTGGCCTCACACCTATAACCCATCATTCAAATTTGACCCAATTTTAAAATCTTGACTTTATTGCAATTCAAATACATGGCCACATTTTGTGTTGGTATGGATGGAATACCATCTCTCTCATGGCCCTATGTTTAAAAAATTTATATCATGGATTTTAACGATCATCTGCAACATGCATTGGGTCTTACTACTGGCCCATTACACTTATTTTAAAGCTTTTTCTTAGGTATACACAAAACGGATATTTACAATTTAAATTCCGGGAAACCCCTAAAGTATAGTTTATCATTTAACGTCTGCTGGCTTTGTAATTTTTCATGTGCATGTTGATCTTTAAAACCCACTGATTAAGATTTTGAATGTACCCTCTAAATTTTAAAATAATTTATTTGGTTGTTAAAGTAATAAATAATTATTTATTTTTTTTAAAAACTTTTTATATTGTTTCACTTTTGAAACTTAAGCATTGTGAAGTTCCCCTTCATTCAAAGAAATATTCATGTATTTTAGAGAAACGTATGTACTCCATGGAACTGAATAAAACATTGAGCCTGTTAGCTTGGTTTGCAAAAGTGGATTCTGTAAGGAAAACTTTTGTCAGCATTTTTCATTTCATAATCCATTGAATTCTTTTTAAAACTTTTATTTAAATTTCTTTGTTTTTTAATTAGCAGTCATATTAAATTAATATTAAATTATGAATATCCAAAATTTAATTTTAAAAAGTCAAACATGTTTAGATCATTTTTTTGTGTTAAAAACCAAGTTGAAATATATTTTTTTAAATATAAGGTTGTAAAGGAAATTCCACAAAGAATTGACATATAAAATTCCATTGAGTTTTTTTGCTCATCCAAAAAATGATACATTTTCCAATTTATTTAACAGATTTTTTACTATGCTTGAAATTTTCATTCCAAAAAATCATTACATGTAAAATTACTTTAAAGTTCTATGCTCAAGGTTAGGTGCTTTATAAGTTAGTTATTCTCCAGTTATAGCTAGGATATTATGTTTTTTTTTAGAAACTATGCTTTCAAGAGCACAATAAGGTGCTGTTGTTGCTGTATATTTAGGGTAATTCTCAGTAGCTATGTCACTGAGGCTGTGTTAGTTTGGGCCCAAGTCTTAATTTTATAATTAGTAAACTATCATAACCTAATTTTTTTTTAGTTTACTCAGTCACATGTTGTTATTTTGGGGGGCTTTTATTATGTTAGTTAAATGTTGAATTAAGAAATCTTACAGAGTTTTGAAAGTTCTCATGTAATTTCTATTTTTAGCCGTTATTTCTAGATCACCCCAGAAGATTTTTGTTTGCTTTATATTTTAATATTCAGTTACATTCGGTAAAGTCACATACTGTAAAGTTACTGAACTTTTCTCATTAATTTCAATTGATGTACAAACAAATTTTTTATTTAACATGTTGGACATCAAATGTTGTGATATTTATTTTGTTTATCTTTTTTTGTTTAAAAAAAAGACACCTTTATTTACTATTATTCTTTTTGTGACTTTAAAAAAAAATTTCATGATTTATGTCCTTAAATACTCTGATGACCAAATATGAGATAAAATATATTTTTTTGGTCATTAATGTTATAATTTTTTGTCACTCTATTACTTTGTTGTTGTTTTTTTGTTGTTCATATATTTTTTAAGGAGTATAATTTGATACATAAATGACATACTTTCTGTTTACATAGAAATTTTGACATTTTATCTTCTCCTAGCCCTTTGTGACTCTTAGACTCACTTAGAAAGCTGACACTGTGATTAGCAAGGAGAAGTTTGATAACATTTTTAACAAATTAATTCAAGCAATGATCGCAGTTAAGATTTTTTAGTAATTTGATGAATATGCCATGCATGTATTTGTTGTCAAAATGTTGTCTCTTTGCTTCACTGTACTAAATCTAATTAAAGAAAATGATTTATTAAAAATTGCTCCTGTCTTTCATTACTTGTGTCTCATACTCACATTAGCCATTATTGGATTAATAAATAGATTAGTGAATGACAATCAAGTTAATGATAATGCATAAATTAAAATGGAAATAGAATCACAAGATTTTTATTTTCACTATTTCTGTAGTCCTGGATTACTAAAGCTTAAAATAATATTAGTAATTTTAAAAAATGTTTTCTGTATTGTTTAAAGCAGACTGTTTCACATTCTTATGAAATGTAACATTTTAAAATCTCAATGAAAGTTAGTATCAAAATACAGAAAAGTGAATTTTTAAAAATTAATTAATAAAAGAAATTCAAATCACCTGGTGTTCCTTCTTTTTAAAAAATCTCCTAAAGTTTATGAGATCAAAATTGATGCTACCCTCTCCCACTAGTTACGGTACCATCTAGTTTTTTAAAAACCCTGTGACTTTATTAATCGTCCAAGGTCCCACCTTTTTTTTTGTTGCTCATCACCCCCCTCAGGTACGCCACACCTATGAAGTCAAGTCTATTATAAGTTTACACCCCACATTACTTCATGTTAAATCACACGTCTAAACAAACACAGGCAGGAAAAATAACCGTTGAATAGAACTCTTAACTCATTTTATTTATTTAGTTAATCAAATACAGTAGACAAATGGAATGTTCACACTTTCTTGTACAATGAATGAGATGCAGTGTAAAAAAATGACCAATATGTGATGATAATTTTTTGCTGCGGCTGGACCAAAGATTTTTCAGACTATTTCTAGAAAAAGAATCTTGACAGTATAGAAGAATGAGTTGATAGTGGCTACATGGACTACATTTGTACGAAATGTTATGTTAATAGCAATTGAATATTTCAAAACAAAACAATCTTGTATTGATTTAATGATGAGCAGCAATGCGATTAAATGAACACAAAATCCTGCTTTTGTTTTAATAACTTTATGATTGCTGCAACACCAAGTCTAAATGATAAAAGGCAGCATGTGAAAATTTGTGATGGTTTTATGTATATATAAAAATTAAATGGCTTTATAATGTATATTTAATGCAAACGGAGTAACAATTTTAACACTAAATTTGTTCTCTTCCAACATTCTACAAGGATAATAATAATAAACAAAGTAAAAAGTAAAGAATAAAAATAAAAATTTATAATAATAAAGTGTCTGAAAGCAGGGGCGAATTAAGACTGCTGGGGGCCCCTGGCTGCAATTCAAACTGGGGCCCTGTACAGACAGCGTAATTTTAAATAAAATGATCACTGGCAGTCTAATATAAGACTGTGTAACTTGTAATGCAGGGTGTAATAAGACAAAAAATGAAATAGAAGTCAATTAAATTAATATAAAGTTACACGAATCCACACTTCATTAAAATATTTATTATTATCTATTTCAATCTTTAGAACCTTCGTTTGCGAACTTTTCTCACGGCGAGATTTTTAATCAAGTCAGTAAAATTAAGTGAGCTTACGATTTCCCTTTCAATGCTTATTAGAGAGAGTGCTGACTCAGTCTTTGTTGTCCTATGCAACTTCTAATTTCATAATTTATTTTTTTCAACTTTGAAAATGATCGCTCTCAGCTGCACTTTTATGTCATCAACGGGAGATACATGCGAAGTGCAATGTGTAAATGTGTAAATGTGTAAACTTTAGCTCATTCAAAAACAGCAACATATTTAGCTCTGTGCATGTATTTTGAGTTTAACATTGTTCTACTTCCTTTTAATGACCCTGGGGCTGGACAATAAACTTTTTGAAGAGTTCTGAAAATTAGACTAATTCTGAAGGAAAGCAGTCTTCGAAATCACTTGAATATTCTTCCATTAACTTGGCTGCTGCCCCGCGGATGGCATCATTGCTGAGCTCCGTAAGGTTTGTAAGAAAGCCACATTTCTCATGGATGCCTTTATATGCATCTAACTGATGTTTTAGGGCTGAATAAAGTTTGTAAATGAATACCAGAAATACCTCAACCTTGAATTTTTGTCTCGAAGAAAATACTGTTTCGGCTGATGTCTCTTCATCAAGATGACCCTTTCTCTTTCTTTAATCACATTGAATATTGTTTATACTCTTTCTCCACGGACATATCATTTCCTTTTTCTTCATAGAAATCAAATTCAGAACGCAGTCTTTTAACAAACTCAAGAAGATATTTCAACAAATGTATCTTGAAGGGATGCATTCATCTTCTGAAACCATTTTAAAATTGTGTCCCAAATTTGAAGTAAAATAGCGATTTTCAGTTGTTCAAGTTCCTTCCGAAATGCTTCAAGTCGACTGTCAGGCGGCTGATTGTCGTCAGTTGCCAATTCTTCCAGTTCTGCAATATTCTCATGGTATTATTTATTAACAGATCTTACAGCATCATGTCGGGCTGACCATCTTGTGTCAGACAAGGCTTTGTTAACATGTAACCTTTTCGGTTGTTTTTGAAGACCCTGCCAACGATGAATAGATGCAACAAGCCAGGTATAAAGATTTTGCAGAATGAAAAAATAAGTAAATAAAAGCTTAACAAATCTGGTTGCAGCAGGACAACCTTCTGCTGCACTTTTCCCAACCAACTTAAGGGAATGAGCTGTGGACGGCACATAATGAGCAACACTGCACTTCTCACGAAGGATAGTCTGGACTCAGTTTTACTTCCAACTTATACTTGCAGCATTGTCGTATGACTGTCCACGGCAATCTTGAATTTGAATGTCAATTTCTTCCAAAATATTAAACATAATTTGGGCAATTCCTGATCCAGTATGGGACTTAATTTGTATTAACTTGATGAATCGATCAACAGGAATGAATGGTATTTAGCTAATAACGGACGCAAACATGTAATTCAGGTTAATTAGGGACACCGATATTTAATGTACATACAGAAATCACCTATGACCCTCTCGTAAGCCGAACCCCCCCCCCAACATTTTCCCCTAGATTTTGTCCCAAAAAAGTAGGCTTTAGTACGAGTATATACGTTACTAGTATTTAATTACATATTTATTCGAATATCTACTTCTTAATGCAGTCTGTCTGTAGGCCGAAGCGTCGAAACTCGTAAACAGTGTACTAACTTGGAAGTTGGTTAAAAATTCGATTATTTATTTATGCTCTCCTGTGTCAAAGTTTTTTGTCGTAAGTTTTCCAAAATAAATAGAAGTCGATTGTTTTTCTAAAGCTAGGTTTCTCTAGATATTATTATAAATGATGACAATTTCTGGTATTTTACACTCTTAGACATTTTCTCTTGATAAGTAGATGAGATTTTATTAATTTATTTATATTTTCAAGGCTTCATGCAAACATTTGCCCACCTTTATTATAGAAAATCATAATTTTGGGGGCCCCTAAATCATTGGGGGCCCCTGGCTTTAGCCCGTTCAGCCCCCCTTTAATCCGCCGTAGTCTGAAAGTTAAGTCGACAAACACTAGATCAATGGCAAGAAAACTTAAGGGGAAGAAAAGTGATACATTTTCTTTTAGAATTTAAATACAGCAAGATTTTTTTTATTTTGAATTGTTTGGAAAAAGATAACCCCCTTCAATTAAATATAAGAGATTAGCAACAAAACAAAAGAATGAATTTTAAACAAAAACAACAAAAAACATCGATAAGTAATAAGTATTAAAACTTTCACTACCATATTTATAAATATTCATGGGTGAGACTCAGTTTTGTGTTTGTTTTTTGTTAGATTAGTTAATGAATAACATGTAAACAGGGTATGAATTAGCCTGACTCTTTTCCAGACCCGGGAATGGCTCTTCCCGAGCCCCGGGAAATCGCCCATTCTCAAACCCGGGATTGGCCCTTTCCCAGCCCCGGGAAACGACCTTTTACCTGTCCCGGGAATGGCCCTTTCCCAGCCCCAGGAAATCGCCCTTTCTCAGCCCCGGGAATATCCCTTTACCAGCTCCGGGAAATCGCCCTTTCCCTGCCCCGGGAAAGGGCCTTTCCAAGTCCCGGGCATGGCCTTTTCCCAGCCCCGGGAATAGCCCTTTCCCAGTGCCAGGAATGGCCCTTTCCCAGTCCCGGGAATGGCCCTTTCCCAGTCCCATTAATGGCCCTTTCCCAGTCCCAAGAATGGCATACAGGACATATGTCATTGCTGTATCTCCTACAAGTAGTGCATACAGGACATAATTTGTCATTGATGTATCCCATACAAGTGGGTAAATACAGGGCATATGCCATTGCTGTATCCCATATATGTGGGGGCATACAGGATATATGTCATTGCTGTTTCCAATACAAATGGGTGACAGGACATATGTCACTACTGTATACCTAGCACATTGTGGTTTAAAACTAACTTTTGACATGCTGATGGACCAAATGGCCCTTTCCTATTTTCGGGAATGGCCTTTTCCCAGCCCGGGAAATGGTCCTTTCCCAGTACCGGGAATGGCCATTTCCCATTCCCAGGAATGGTCCTTTCCCCGTGACAGGGAATTGCACTTTCTAAGGCCCTTGATAGGCCCTTTACCAGTGACGGGAATGGCCCTTTCCCAGCCCCAGAAATGGCCATTTCCCAAGCCCGGGAATGGCCCTTCCCCAGCCCAAGGATGGCCCTTTCCCAGCCCCAGGAATGGCCCTTAACCAGTCCCTGGAATGGCCCTTTCCCTATCTAGGGAAGGGCTCTTTCCAGTCCCGTAGCTGAGAAAGGGCCTCTCGCGGGACTGGAAAAGGGCCCTTCACAGTCCAGAGAATGGCCCTTTCCCAGTGCCTGGAATGGCCATTTCCTAGTCCCGAGAATGTTCTTTTCCCAGCCTCGGGGATGATCCTTTCCCAGTGCCGGGAATAGCCCTTTCACATTCCCGGGAATGGACCTTTCCCAGTGACAGGGAATGGCCCTTTCCCAGCCCCGGGAATGGCCTATTCCAAGCCCAGGGAATGGCCCTTTCCCAGCTTAGGGATTGGCCCTTTCCCAGCCCCAGGATAGGGGTTTTCCCAGTCCCGGGAATGGCCCTTTCCCAATCACGTGAATGGCCTTTTCCAAGGCCCGGGAATGGCCTTTTCCCAACCCGGGAATTGCCCTTTCCAAGTGCCGTGAATGGCCCTTTCCCATTCCCGGGAATGGCCTCTACCCAGGCCCGGGAATTATCCTTTCCCAGTGCCGTGAATGGCGATTTACCAGGCGCATAAATAGGCATTTAACTGTCCAGGGAAATGCCATTTCCCAGGCTGGGGAAGGGCCCATTTCCAATCCCGGGAGAGGCCTTTTCCCAGTCCCGGGAATGGCAATTTCCTAGACCACGGAATTTCCATTTCCCAGGACAGTTAAGGGCCCTTCTCCAGTCCCGGGAGGGTTTTTTTTAGTACGGGGAATGGCCATTTCCCCGCCCCATGAATTGCACTTTCCCAACCTCGGGAATGGCCCTTTCAAAGTCCCGGGAATGGCCCTTTCAAAGTCCCGGGAATGGCCCTTTCCAAGTCCCCGGAGAGGCCCTTTCCCAGGCCTGGGAATGGCCATTTACCAGGTCCAGGAATGGGCATTTAAAAGTCCAGGGAAAGGCCATTTCCTAGTCACGGGAAAAGCCTTTTCCCAGACCCGGGGATGGCCCTTTCCCAGTCCCAGGAATGGCCATTTCTCAGCCGCGGGAATAAACCCTTGTGACGAAATTTATGGAGTCAAACTCATCTGCGCACGGGAAAATGAAAACTCACTATCGTCTGACCCGAAAACGTCAACAATGCAGCGACTCGGCCTGATTAGGCATGCCCCAGAATCGTGCGACAGGTCACGGTTGCATGACTGAGAAACAACAAGTAAAATCCAATGGACTAGGAAATTACCATTCCCGGGACTGGGAAAAGGCCTCTCCCGGGATTTGAAATAGGCCCTTCCCAAACCTGGGAAATGGCAATTCCCTGGACTGGAAAATGCCCTATCATGCGCCTGGTAAATGGCCATTCCCGTGGCTGGGAAAGGGCCATTCCCAGGGCTGGGAAAGGGCCATTCCCGGGACTGGTTAAAGGCCATTCCCAGTCCTGGGAAAGGGCCTATGCTGGGGCTGGGAAGGGGCCAATCCCGGGGCTGGGAAATGGCAATTCCTTGGACTGGGCAAGGGCCATTCAAGGGACCGGGAAAAGGCCGTTCCGGGGCTGGGAAATGGCCTTTCCCGGGTTTGGTAAATGCCATTTCATGCGCCTGGTAAATGGCCATTCCCGTACCTGGGAAAGGGCCATTCAAGGGACTGGGAAAGGGCCATTCCCGTTGCAGGGAAAGGGCCAATACCGGGACTGGGAAATGGCCATTCCTGGACTGGGAAAGGGCCATTCCCAGTTTTGCGAAAGGGCCATTCCCGGGACAGTGAAAGGGTCATTCCCTTTCCCAGTCCCAGGAATGGACATTTACCAGGACCAGGATTTACCCTTTCCCAGCCTAGGGATTTGCCCTTTCCCAGTCCCGGGATAGGGGTTTTCCCAGTCCCGGGAATGGCCCTTTCCCAACAACGTGAATGGCCTTTTCCAAGGCCCGGGAATTGCCTTTTCCCAACCCGTGAATTGCCCTTTCCAAGTGCCGGGAATGGCCCTTTCCCAGTGTCGGGAATGGCAATTTACCAGGCGCATGAATGGGCATTTAACAGTCCAGGGAATTGCCATTTCCCAGGCCCGGGAAGGGCCCATTTCCAATCCCGGGAGAGGTCTTTTCCCAGTCCCTGGAATGGCAATTTTCTAGTCCAGGGACCGGCCATATCCAATGCCCGGGAATGGTCCTTTCACCACCCCGGGATGGGCTTTTTCTAAGCCCCAGGAATGGCCTTTTCCCAGCCCCGGGGATAGCCCTTTCCCAGGCCCGGGAATGGCCATTTACCAGGTCCGGGAATGGACATTTACAAGTCCCGGGAAAGGTCATTTCCTAGTCACGGGAATAGCCTTTTCCCAGCCCCGCGAATTACTGGGGCTAGGAAATAGCCTATCCCGGGGCTGGGGAAGGGCCATTCCCGTGACTGGGAAATGGCCATTACCGGTACTGGGAAAAGGCCATTCCTGGGACTAGGAAATGGCCATTTCCTGGGGCTTAGAAAAAGCCCATCCCGGGGTTGTGAAAGGACCATTCCCGGGCATTGGATATGGCCGGTCCCTGGACTGGGAAAGGGCCATTCCCGGGATTTTGAAAGGGCCATTCCTGGGACTGTAAAAGGGCTCTTCCCGGAACTGCGAAAGGGCGATTCTCGGGACTAGGAAAGTTGCAATTCCCAAAACTGGGAAAGGGCCAATTCCCTAGGCTAGTAAACGCCATACCCTGGACTGGGAAAGGGTTTATTCCCGGGGCAGTGAAAGGGCCATTTCCGGGACAACGAAACGGCCATTCCCGGGACTAGGAAAGGGCCATTACAAGATTTGGAAAGGGCCATTCCCAAATTTGGGAAAGGGCCATTCTCGGAACTGTGAAAAAGCCATTCCCGGGACTTGGAAATGGTCATGCCCGGGGCTGGGAAAAGGCTATTCCTGGGACTAGGAAATGGCTTTTCCCGGGACTGAAAATGTGCCATTCCCGGGACTTGGAACGGGCCAATCTCGGGAATGGAAAGGGCCATTCCTGGTCCAGGTAAATGGCCATTCCCGGGACTGGGAAAGGGCCATTCAAGGGACTGGGAAAGAGCCATTCCCGGGACTGGGAACGGTCCATTCCCGGAACTGGGAAGGGCCATTGTTGTGACTGGGAAAGAACCATTTCCTGCACTGGGAAAGGGCCTATCAAGGGTCTGGGAAAGGGTCTTTTTCGGGACTAGGAATGGAACATTCCCTAGGCTGGGAAAGGGTTATTCATGGGGCTGAGAAAGGGCCATTTTGGGACGGGGAAAGGGCCATTCTCGTGGTTTTTAAACGGCCTATCACAGGGTGGGGAAAATGCCATTCCCGGGCCATAGATATGCCCATTCCAGGAACTGGGAAAGGGCCATTCTCGGGACTTCGAAAGGGCATTCCCGGGGTTTGGAACAGGCCATTCCCGGGACTGGGAATGGGCCTATCCTGGGGCTAGGAAATTGCCATTCCCGGGACTTGTAAAGGGTTATTCCAAGCTGAGAAAGGCCATTCCTGGGGTTGTGAAAATGACATTCACGGTGTTGGAAAGCTCCATTCCCGGGACTGGGAAAAGGCCATTCCCGGGACTGAGAAATGGCCATTCCTGGGACTGGGAAAGGGACATTCCAGGGACTTGGAAAGGGGCATTCCCAGGACTGGGAAAGTTGCAATTCCCGGTCTGGGAAAGGGCCATTCCCGGGACTGGGAAAGGGCCATTCCCGGGCCTTAGAAAAGGCCATTCCCAGGACAGCGAAAGGGCCATTCCCGGGACTGGGAAAAGGCCATTCCCGGTGCTGGTAAAGGGCCTATACCTGGGCTGGGAAAGGGCCTATCCTTGGGCTGGGAAATGGCGTTTTCCATGACTTGAAAAGGGTACTTCCCAGGTTTGCGAAAGGGCAATTCCCGGGAACGTGAAAGGGTTTATTCCCGGGGCTGGGAAAAGGCTATTCCCTGGACTAGGAAATGGCATTTCCCAGGACTTGTAAATGCCTATTTCCGGACCAGGTAATTGGCCATTCCCGGGCCTGGGAAAGGGCCATTCAAGGGTACTGAGAAAGGGCCATTCCCGGGGCTGGGAAGAAGCCTATCTCGGGGCTGGGAATGTTCACTTCCCGTGGCTGGAAAAGGCCATTCCCGGGGCTGGGAAAGGGCATTACAAGGGACTGGGAAACGGCCATTCGTGGGGTTGGGAAAGTGGCATTCACGGGGCTGGAAAGTTCCATTGCCCGGGACTGGGAAAGGGCCTATCCAGGGGCTGGCAAAAGGGTATTCCTGGGACTGGGAAAGTTACATTCCCGGGACTTGCAAAGGGCCATTCCCGAGGCTGCGAATGGGCCTTTTCCGGGGCTGGAAAAAAGGCTATTCCCTGGACTTGGAAATGGCATTTCCCAGGACTTGTAGCCGATTTCCGGACCAGGTATTTGGCCATTCCTGGTCCTGACAAAAGGCCATTCAAGGGACTTGGAAAGGGCCATTCCCAGGGCTGGGAAGAACCCTTATTCGGGGCTGGGATAGTTCACTTCATGTGGCTTGAAAAGGGCCATTCCCGGGGCTAGGAAAGCTCCATTCCCGGGCCTGGGACAGGGCAATTCCCGGGACTGGGAAAGGGACATTCCCGGGACTGGAAAAGGGACATTCCAGGGACTGGGAAAGGGCCAGTCCCGGGACTTAGATATGGCTATTCCAGGAACTGCGGAAGGGCCATTTATGGGACTTGGAAAGGGCCATTCCCGGGTTTGTAAAAGGGCCATTCTCGGGACTTGGAAAGGGCCATTATCGGGGTTGGTGAAGGGTTTATTTCCGGCACTGGGAAAGGGTCATTCCCGGGGCTGCGAACAGGCCATTCCCGGGACTGGGAATGGGCCTATCCCGAGGGTGGGAAATTGCCATTCCCGGGACTGGTAAAGGGTTATTCCCAGGGCTTACAATGGCCATTCCTGGGACTAGGAAAGGGCCATTCCCGGGAGGGCAAGAGGGAAATTCCTGGCACTGGGAAAGGGCCATTCCCGGGCCTTCGAAACGGCCATTACTGGGACATCGAAAGGACCATTCCCGGGACTTGGTAAGGGCCATTCCCAGGACAGGGTAAGGGCCATTCCTGAAACTGATAATAGGGCGTTCCCGGGACTGGGAAAGGGCCTCTCCCGTGACTGGAAAAGGACCCTTCCCGGGCCAAGGAAATGGCAATTACAAGGTCTATGATAGGGCCTATCCCGGGGCTGAGGAAGGGCCATTCCCGGGACTGGGAAAGGGCCATTCCCTGGACTGGGAAAGGGCCAATTCTGGGACTGGGAAAGGGCCATGTCCCGGAGCTGTAAAAGGGCCTATCTTGGGGCGGTGTAAGGACAATTCCCGGGCCTGGCATATGGCCGTTCCCGGGACTGGGAAAGGACCATTTCCGGGACTGGATATTGCAATTTCCGGGACTGGGAAAGGACCATTCCTGGGATTGGGAAAGTGGCATTCATGGGGGTGGAAAGCTCCATTCCCCGAACTGGGAAAGGCCCAATCAAGGGGCTGTGAAAGGGCCTCTCACGGGATTTGAAAAGGGCCCTTCCCGGGCCTGGGAAATTGCAAGTCCCGGGACTGGGAAAGGGTCTCTCCCGGGACGGGAAAAGGGCCCTTCCCGGGCCTGGGAAATTGCAATTCCCGGGACTGGGAAAGGGCCATTCCTGGGACTGGAAAAATGCTATTCCCGTGACTGGGAAAGGGCCATTCGCGAGACTGGGAAAGGGCCATTCCCTGGACTGGGAAAGGGCCATTCCTGGGTTTGGGAAAAAGCCATTTCCCGGAGCTGTAAAAGGGCATATCCTGGGGCGTTGAAAGGACAATTCCCGGGCCTAGCATATGGCCGATTCCGGGACTGGGAAAAGGCCATTCCCGGGACTTGGAAAGGACCATTTCGTGGACTGGAATGGGCCATTCCCGGGACTGGGAAAGGGACATTATAGGGGCTGGGAAAGGGCCTATCCCGAAGCTGGGGAAGGGCCATTCCCGGGACTGGGAAATGGCCATTCCCGAACTGGGAAAAACATTTCCCAGGTTTGCGAAAGGGCCATTCCCGGGACTGTGAAATGGTTTATTCCCGGTGTTGGGAAAGGGTCATTCCCGGGACTTTGAAAAGGTCATTCTCGGGACTGGGAAAGGGCCATTCGTGTGACTTGGAAAGGGCCATTCCCTTGACTTGAAAGCGTCATTCCCGGGACTGGGAATGGGCCATTCCCGGAACTGGGAAGGGGCCATGCTCGTGACCGGGAAAAAGCCATTCCCGGCACTGGGAAAGAGCCTATCCAGGGACTGGGAAAGGGCCATTCCCGGGGCTGGGAAATGGCCTTTTTCGGGACCAGAAATGGAACATTCCCTAGGCTGGGAAAGGGATATTCGTGGGGCTGAGAAAGTGCCATTTTGGGACATGGAATTGGCCATTCTCGGGGTTTCTAAAGGGCCTATCACAAGGCAGGGAAAGGGCTATTCCCGGGACTTAGATATGGCCATTCCAGGAACTGGGAAAGGGCCATTTACGGGACTTGGAAAGGGCCATTCCCGGGACTTGGAAAGTGCCATTCCCGGGTTTGGAAAAGGGTTTATTTCCGGGGCTGGGAAAGGGCCATTGCTGGGACTAGGAAAGGTTCATTACCGGGGTTTGGGAGAGTAGCCATTCCCGGGGCTGGGAAAAGGCTATTCCCTGGACTAGGAAATGGCATTTCCCAGGACTGTGAAAGAACCATAACGTGGCTTGGAAAGGGCCATTCCCAGGAAAAGGAAATGGCCATTACCGGGACTGGGAAAGGGCCATCACCTGGACTGGGAAACGGCCATTCCCGGGAATGGGAAAGGTACATTCCAAGGTTTCGGAATGGGCCATTCCCGGGACTGTGAAAGGCTTACCCCGGGGCTGGGATAGGGCCATTCCCGGGACTGGGAAAGGGAAATTCCCGGGAATTGGAAAGGGCAATTACCAGGGCTAGGAAAGGGCCTATCACGGGGCTGGGAAGGGCCATTCCATGGACTGGAAAATGGCCATTCCCTGGACTGGGAAAGGGCCATTCCTGGGACTGGGAAAGGGCCATTTCCCGGAGCTGTAAAAGGGCCTATCCCGGGGCGGTTAAAGGACAATTCCCGGGGCTTGGATATGGCCTTCCCGGGACTGGGAAAGGACCATTCCTGGGATTGGGAAAGTGGCATTCATGGGGGTGGAAAGCTCCATTCCCCGAACTGGGAAAGGCCCAATCAAGGGGCTGTGAAAGGGCCTCTCACGGGATTTGAAAAGGGCCCTTCCCGGGCCTGGGAAATTGCAAGTCCCGGGACTGGGAAAGGGTCTCTCCCGGGACGGGAAAAGGGCCCTTCCCGGGCCTGGGAAATTGCAATTCCCGGGACTGGGAAAGGGCCATTCCTGGGACTGGAAAAATGCTATTCCCGTGACTGGGAAAGGGCCATTCGCGAGACTGGGAAAGGGCCATTCCCTGGACTGGGAAAGGGCCATTCCTGGGTTTGGGAAAAAGCCATTTCCCGGAGCTGTAAAAGGGCATATCCTGGGGCGTTGAAAGGACAATTCCCGGGCCTAGCATATGGCCGATTCCGGGACTGGGAAAAGGCCATTCCCGGGACTTGGAAAGGACCATTTCGTGGACTGGAATGGGCCATTCCCGGGACTGGGAAAGGGACATTATAGGGGCTGGGAAAGGGCCTATCCCGAAGCTGGGGAAGGGCCATTCCCGGGACTGGGAAATGGCCATTCCCGAACTGGGAAAAACATTTCCCAGGTTTGCGAAAGGGCCATTCCCGGGACTGTGAAATGGTTTATTCCCGGTGTTGGGAAAGGGTCATTCCCGGGACTTTGAAAAGGTCATTCTCGGGACTGGGAAAGGGCCATTCGTGTGACTTGGAAAGGGCCATTCCCTTGACTTGAAAGCGTCATTCCCGGGACTGGGAATGGGCCATTCCCGGAACTGGGAAGGGGCCATGCTCGTGACCGGGAAAAAGCCATTCCCGGCACTGGGAAAGAGCCTATCCAGGGACTGGGAAAGGGCCATTCCCGGGGCTGGGAAATGGCCTTTTTCGGGACCAGAAATGGAACATTCCCTAGGCTGGGAAAGGGATATTCGTGGGGCTGAGAAAGTGCCATTTTGGGACATGGAATTGGCCATTCTCGGGGTTTCTAAAGGGCCTATCACAAGGCAGGGAAAGGGCTATTCCCGGGACTTAGATATGGCCATTCCAGGAACTGGGAAAGGGCCATTTACGGGACTTGGAAAGGGCCATTCCCGGGACTTGGAAAGTGCCATTCCCGGGTTTGGAAAAGGGTTTATTTCCGGGGCTGGGAAAGGGCCATTGCTGGGACTAGGAAAGGTTCATTACCGGGGTTTGGGAGAGTAGCCATTCCCGGGGCTGGGAAAAGGCTATTCCCTGGACTAGGAAATGGCATTTCCCAGGACTGTGAAAGAACCATAACGTGGCTTGGAAAGGGCCATTCCCAGGAAAAGGAAATGGCCATTACCGGGACTGGGAAAGGGCCATCACCTGGACTGGGAAACGGCCATTCCCGGGAATGGGAAAGGTACATTCCAAGGTTTCGGAATGGGCCATTCCCGGGACTGTGAAAGGCTTACCCCGGGGCTGGGATAGGGCCATTCCCGGGACTGGGAAAGGGAAATTCCCGGGAATTGGAAAGGGCAATTACCAGGGCTAGGAAAGGGCCTATCACGGGGCTGGGAAGGGCCATTCCATGGACTGGAAAATGGCCATTCCCTGGACTGGGAAAGGGCCATTCCTGGGACTGGGAAAGGGCCATTTCCCGGAGCTGTAAAAGGGCCTATCCCGGGGCGGTTAAAGGACAATTCCCGGGGCTTGGATATGGCCTTCCCGGGACTGGGAAAGGACCATTCCTGGGATTGGGAAAGTGGCATTCATGGGGGTGGAAAGCTCCATTCCCCGAACTGGGAAAGGCCCAATCAAGGGGCTGTGAAAGGGCCTCTCACGGGATTTGAAAAGGGCCCTTCCCGGGCCTGGGAAATTGCAAGTCCCGGGACTGGGAAAGGGTCTCTCCCGGGACGGGAAAAGGGCCCTTCCCGGGCCTGGGAAATTGCAATTCCCGGGACTGGGAAAGGGCCATTCCTGGGACTGGAAAAATGCTATTCCCGTGACTGGGAAAGGGCCATTCGCGAGACTGGGAAAGGGCCATTCCCTGGACTGGGAAAGGGCCATTCCTGGGTTTGGGAAAAAGCCATTTCCCGGAGCTGTAAAAGGGCATATCCTGGGGCGTTGAAAGGACAATTCCCGGGCCTAGCATATGGCCGATTCCGGGACTGGGAAAAGGCCATTCCCGGGACTTGGAAAGGACCATTTCGTGGACTGGAATGGGCCATTCCCGGGACTGGGAAAGGGACATTATAGGGGCTGGGAAAGGGCCTATCCCGAAGCTGGGGAAGGGCCATTCCCGGGACTGGGAAATGGCCATTCCCGAACTGGGAAAAACATTTCCCAGGTTTGCGAAAGGGCCATTCCCGGGACTGTGAAATGGTTTATTCCCGGTGTTGGGAAAGGGTCATTCCCGGGACTTTGAAAAGGTCATTCTCGGGACTGGGAAAGGGCCATTCGTGTGACTTGGAAAGGGCCATTCCCTTGACTTGAAAGCGTCATTCCCGGGACTGGGAATGGGCCATTCCCGGAACTGGGAAGGGGCCATGCTCGTGACCGGGAAAAAGCCATTCCCGGCACTGGGAAAGAGCCTATCCAGGGACTGGGAAAGGGCCATTCCCGGGGCTGGGAAATGGCCTTTTTCGGGACCAGAAATGGAACATTCCCTAGGCTGGGAAAGGGATATTCGTGGGGCTGAGAAAGTGCCATTTTGGGACATGGAATTGGCCATTCTCGGGGTTTCTAAAGGGCCTATCACAAGGCAGGGAAAGGGCTATTCCCGGGACTTAGATATGGCCATTCCAGGAACTGGGAAAGGGCCATTTACGGGACTTGGAAAGGGCCATTCCCGGGACTTGGAAAGTGCCATTCCCGGGTTTGGAAAAGGGTTTATTTCCGGGGCTGGGAAAGGGCCATTGCTGGGACTAGGAAAGGTTCATTACCGGGGTTTGGGAGAGTAGCCATTCCCGGGGCTGGGAAAAGGCTATTCCCTGGACTAGGAAATGGCATTTCCCAGGACTGTGAAAGAACCATAACGTGGCTTGGAAAGGGCCATTCCCAGGAAAAGGAAATGGCCATTACCGGGACTGGGAAAGGGCCATCACCTGGACTGGGAAACGGCCATTCCCGGGAATGGGAAAGGTACATTCCAAGGTTTCGGAATGGGCCATTCCCGGGACTGTGAAAGGCTTACCCCGGGGCTGGGATAGGGCCATTCCCGGGACTGGGAAAGGGAAATTCCCGGGAATTGGAAAGGGCAATTACCAGGGCTAGGAAAGGGCCTATCACGGGGCTGGGAAGGGCCATTCCATGGACTGGAAAATGGCCATTCCCTGGACTGGGAAAGGGCCATTCCTGGGACTGGGAAAGGGCCATTTCCCGGAGCTGTAAAAGGGCCTATCCCGGGGCGGTTAAAGGACAATTCCCGGGGCTTGGATATGGCCTTCCCGGGACTGGGAAAGGACCATTCCTGGGATTGGGAAAGTGGCATTCATGGGGGTGGAAAGCTCCATTCCCCGAACTGGGAAAGGCCCAATCAAGGGGCTGTGAAAGGGCCTCTCACGGGATTTGAAAAGGGCCCTTCCCGGGCCTGGGAAATTGCAAGTCCCGGGACTGGGAAAGGGTCTCTCCCGGGACGGGAAAAGGGCCCTTCCCGGGCCTGGGAAATTGCAATTCCCGGGACTGGGAAAGGGCCATTCCTGGGACTGGAAAAATGCTATTCCCGTGACTGGGAAAGGGCCATTCGCGAGACTGGGAAAGGGCCATTCCCTGGACTGGGAAAGGGCCATTCCTGGGTTTGGGAAAAAGCCATTTCCCGGAGCTGTAAAAGGGCATATCCTGGGGCGTTGAAAGGACAATTCCCGGGCCTAGCATATGGCCGATTCCGGGACTGGGAAAAGGCCATTCCCGGGACTTGGAAAGGACCATTTCGTGGACTGGAATGGGCCATTCCCGGGACTGGGAAAGGGACATTATAGGGGCTGGGAAAGGGCCTATCCCGAAGCTGGGGAAGGGCCATTCCCGGGACTGGGAAATGGCCATTCCCGAACTGGGAAAAACATTTCCCAGGTTTGCGAAAGGGCCATTCCCGGGACTGTGAAATGGTTTATTCCCGGTGTTGGGAAAGGGTCATTCCCGGGACTTTGAAAAGGTCATTCTCGGGACTGGGAAAGGGCCATTCGTGTGACTTGGAAAGGGCCATTCCCTTGACTTGAAAGCGTCATTCCCGGGACTGGGAATGGGCCATTCCCGGAACTGGGAAGGGGCCATGCTCGTGACCGGGAAAAAGCCATTCCCGGCACTGGGAAAGAGCCTATCCAGGGACTGGGAAAGGGCCATTCCCGGGGCTGGGAAATGGCCTTTTTCGGGACCAGAAATGGAACATTCCCTAGGCTGGGAAAGGGATATTCGTGGGGCTGAGAAAGTGCCATTTTGGGACATGGAATTGGCCATTCTCGGGGTTTCTAAAGGGCCTATCACAAGGCAGGGAAAGGGCTATTCCCGGGACTTAGATATGGCCATTCCAGGAACTGGGAAAGGGCCATTTACGGGACTTGGAAAGGGCCATTCCCGGGACTTGGAAAGTGCCATTCCCGGGTTTGGAAAAGGGTTTATTTCCGGGGCTGGGAAAGGGCCATTGCTGGGACTAGGAAAGGTTCATTACCGGGGTTTGGGAGAGTAGCCATTCCCGGGGCTGGGAAAAGGCTATTCCCTGGACTAGGAAATGGCATTTCCCAGGACTGTGAAAGAACCATAACGTGGCTTGGAAAGGGCCATTCCCAGGAAAAGGAAATGGCCATTACCGGGACTGGGAAAGGGCCATCACCTGGACTGGGAAACGGCCATTCCCGGGAATGGGAAAGGTACATTCCAAGGTTTCGGAATGGGCCATTCCCGGGACTGTGAAAGGCTTACCCCGGGGCTGGGATAGGGCCATTCCCGGGACTGGGAAAGGGAAATTCCCGGGAATTGGAAAGGGCAATTACCAGGGCTAGGAAAGGGCCTATCACGGGGCTGGGAAGGGCCATTCCATGGACTGGAAAATGGCCATTCCCTGGACTGGGAAAGGGCCATTCCTGGGACTGGGAAAGGGCCATTTCCCGGAGCTGTAAAAGGGCCTATCCCGGGGCGGTTAAAGGACAATTCCCGGGGCTTGGATATGGCCTTCCCGGGACTGGGAAAGGGCCATTTCCGGGACTGGGAAATGGCCATTCCTGAGACTGGGAAAGGGTCATTCCGTGCACTGGGAAAGGGAAATTTCCGAGGCTTGGGAAGGGCCCTTCCCGGCACTGGGAAAGGACTATTCCCGAGCCTGGGAAAATGCAATTCCATGCGCTGGGAAAGAACCATTCCCGAGCCTGGAAAAAGGCCATTGCCAGTACTGGGAAAGGGCCATTCTCTGTCACTGGGAAAGGACCATTCCCGGGGCTGTGAAATGGCCATCCCGGAAATAGGAAAGGGCCATTTGTTCCATCAGCCATTCAAAAGTTAGTTGTAAACCACAATGGGCTAGGTATACAGCAATCATATATTTCCTGTCATCACCAACTTGTATGAGAAACAGCTATGACATATGTCCTGTATACCCCAATATATGGGATACAGCAATGGTATATGCCCTGTATTTACCTACTTGTATGGGATACATCAATGACAAATTATGTCCTGTATGCACTACTTCTAGGGGATACAGCAATGACATATGTCCTGTATGCCATTCCCGGGACTGGGAAAGGGTTATTCCTGGGACTGGAAAAGGGCCATTTCCAGGCAGTGGGAAAAGGCCATTCCCGGGGCTAGAAAAAGTCCATTCCCAGGACTGGGAAAGGGCAATTCCCGGGGAAGGGAAAGGGCGATTTCCCGGAGCTGGTAAAAAGATATTCCCGGGGCTGGGAAAGGGCAATTTCCTGGGGCTGGGAAAGGACCATTCCCGAGCCTGAGAAAATGCCATTCCTGGGACTGAGAAAGCGCAATTCCCGGGAATAGACCTTTCCCAGTGTCTAAAATTGCCCTTTCCCAGTCCCGGGATTAACCCATTTCCCATTCCCGGGAATGACCCTTTCGCAGTTTCAGGAATGGACCTTTCCAAGTCCCGGAAATTGCCATTTCCCAGTGCCAGGAATGGCATTTTTTCAGTCCCGGAAATGGAAATTTACCAGTCCCAGGAATGGCATTTTTCCAGTCCTTGGAAAGGCCATTTCAGAGTCACGGGAATGGCCTTTTCCCAGCCCCGGGAATTGCCCTTTCCCAGTCCCGGGAATGGCCCTTCCCCAGTCCCGGGAATGGGCATTTCTCAGGACCGGGAATGGCCCCTTCCAAGCCCCGGGATAGGCCCGTTCCCAGTCCTGGGAATGGCCCTTTTCAAGCCCTGGGAATGGAACTATCACAATCCCGGGAATGGCCTTTTCCCAGCCCCGGGAATGGCCATTCTCCAGTGCCGGAATTAAACCCTTCCCAGTCCCGGTCATTGCCATTTCCAAGGCCTTGGAAAGGCCATTTACCAGCTCCTGGATAGGACCTTTACCAGTGCCGGGAATGACCCTTTCACAGCCCCGGGAATTGCCCTTTCCCAGTCCCGGGAATGGCCCTCTCCCAGTCCTGGGAATGGCCTTTTCCCAGCCCCGGGAATGGTCCTTTCCCAGTGTCGGGAATGGCCCTTTCCTAGTCCCGGGAAAGGTCCTTTCCCAGTTCAAGGTCATGACTGTGTCAAGTTCAAGATCACGACTGTACCCAGTGAAAGAAGTTTATGCAACCATCAACCGCCGATTGCTGTATTCACATAACCCTGTCCAGTGAGCACATCACTGCCCACGCTATGAGCTGACCAGAGCCTGCTACTAACCACTTGGCTTGCGATCCACTCAGCACATATCGACGTCCTTACATAAACCGAGCCACCTCTTCAAGTAAACGATCCACTAAGCGACCAATAAATCCAAGGAGTAATAATCAAATCCAAAATGGCGCTCAACAGCGGTAGGTTTTTACATATTTTATTTCCCGCCTCAGTATTGGGTTTTAAATAAATTAGGCCCGTCCCAGGCAGTGGCCTGTTGGTCCGCAATTAGTCATGACGTATGTAGTCGCCTATTCGAGCTTTGAAATATCCGACTGTCGGGGCGAAAAGATATTTCGGAGTCTTTTTATAGATTCGGCAGTATCCATCGCATGGATTCAAATGTTAAAACATTTATATGATCCGATTATTATCTCTTGGATATGTCATCCAACAACGACATCAGTGATAATGTAACATCATTATGATCTGATTATTATCTGTTGATTACGAAAACCAACAATGACATCAGCGACAATGTCACATCATTATGATATGATTATTATCTGTTGATTACGAAGACCAACAATGACATCAGCGACAATGTCACATCATTATGATATGATTATTATATGTTGATTACGAAGACCAACAATGACATCAGCGACAATGTCACATCAAATTTATCAGAGCTTCTCCACAATTCAAAATAATATTTTTTTTAAAACACACACGTACCACACACACATTACAGTAACTTAAACTAACACAGAATTTCTAAAGCTTTCTGAGAATATCTAATGCTAACTTAGAATGTCTAATAGTAACGGAGAATGTCAAATGCTAACAGAGAATGTCTAATGCTAACAGAAAATGTCTAATGCTAACTTAGAATGTCTAATCTAATGCTAACAAGAATGTTTAATGCTAACAGAGAATGTCTAATCTAATGCTAACAGAGAATGTCTAATGCTCTAACTTAAAATGTCTAGTGGAGACTGAGAATGTCTAATGCTTACTTAGAATGTCTAATGCTAACTTAGAATGTCTAATGCTAACGGAGAATGTCTAGTGCTAACTTAGAATGTCTAATGCTAACTGAGAATGTCTAATGCTTACTTAGAATGTCTAATGAGATGTCAGCACTTAGAATGTCTAATGCTAACTTAGAATGTCTAATGCTAACGGAAAATGTCAGATGCTAAATTAGAATGTCTAATGCTAACTGAGAATGTCTAATGCTAAATTAGAATGTCTATAGCTAACGGAGAATTTCTAATGCTAACTTAGAATGTCTAATGCTAACGGAAAATGTCAGATGCTAAATTAGAATGTCTAATGCTAACTGAGAATGTCTAATGCTAACTTAGAATGTCTAATGCTAACGGAAAATGTCAGATGCTAAATTAGAATATCTAATGATAACTGAGAATGTCGATGCAAATAGAATGTCTCATGCTAACGGAGAATGTCTAATGCTAATTGAGAATGTCTAATGCTAACAGAAAATGTCTAATGCTAACAGAAAATGTCCAATGCTAACTTAGAATGTCTAATCTAATGCTAACAAGAATGTTTAATGCTAACAGAGAATGTCTAATCTAATGCTAACAGAGAATGTCTAATGCTAACGGAGAATGTCTAGTGCTAATTTAGAATGTCTAATGCTAACTCCGCCGTAGCCGGTCCCAAGCCCGGGTGAGAGAGGAGGAGGGTTGTGCGAAGGGTTAGCATCCCTTCCCGTAAAAAAAGCCTTGCTACAAAAACGTGAACAAAGAAAAAAATAGGAAACTCGGACCTTGGAGATGATGGGTCTCGTAACAGAGAACTTATGAAGCTGGGTGGCCAAAGCCAACTGGAAACCACCCGGCAGACAACCATCCTCTCCACTAGGACCACCACCAACTTAGGAACATGGAACGTAAGGACCATGTTCGAAGCTGGAAAAACTGCCCAAGTTGCTGCCGAAATGCAACGGTACAAACTAGCCATCCTAGGGATAAGTGAATCCCGATGGACTGGCTCAGGCCAGATGAAGCTCAACACAGGAGAACTGCTACTATATTCAGGCCATGATGAAGAAAACGCAGCCCACACCCAAGGAGTAGCAATCATGCTTTCCAAAACTGCCCAGAACGCCCTTTTAGGGTGGGAAGCCCATGGTCCCCGAATAATCACTGCAAGATTTAAGACCAAAAAGCAAGAAGTCAATATGGATCTTCTTCAGGTATACGCTCCTACTAATGACAGTAAAGAAGAGGACAAAGAGGACTTCTACAACAGACTGAGAACCCTTATCCAAAAGTGTCCTAGGAGCAATGTGATTATTCTAATGGGCGACCTAAATGCAAAAATAGGCAGCAACAATAATGGATATGAAGAATGCATGGGAACAAATGGCCTCGGAGAGATGAACGATAATGGTGAAAGGCTAGCAGATCTATGTGCTGCAGATGGACTGGTCATTGGTGGAAGTCTCTTCATGCATAGAAATATCCACAAGGCAACATGGATATCACCAGATCTGTCAACGGCTAACCAAATCGACCATATCTGTATCTGCAAAAAGTTTAGAAGATCTCTCCAAGATGTAAGGGTAAAAAGAGGGGCAGATGTAGCCTCAGACCATCATCTACTGATTGCCCAACTAAGGCTCAAATTGAAAAAGAATTGGACAAGTGAGGGAAGCAAGCGCCAACGTTTTAACACTACTCTTTTGAAAGGGGGACCAAAACTTAATGAGTTCAAACTTACGCTAACAAACAAATTCCAGATCTTACAAGAACTTGGCAACGAAGAAACAGTTGACCAAAACTGGAAAAGCTTCAAAGAAATACTCACGACCACCTGTGAAGAAGTGTTGGGTCCAAGGCAACAAGCACATAAAGAATGGATCTCTAATGAAACCATGGAGAAAATCCAACAGAGGAAAAAGAAGAAGGCAAATCTCAACAACAGCCGCACCAGAACTGAAAAAGCTAGAGCATCAGCAGAATACGCAGAAGCCAATAAAGAAGTTAAACGTAGTATAAGGTCAGATAAAAAGAACTACATAGAAGGACTAGCAACTGAAGCAGAAGAGGCAGCTTACCATGGAAACACAAGAGAACTATTCAGTACAATAAAAAAGCTATCCGGAAAGTTCAAAAATCCAGAGAGACCTGTTAAAACTAAAGATGGGAAATCTATACCTGATGAAGAGGGTCAGAAAAAAAGATGGATAGAACATTTTGAAGAACTCCTCAACCGACCAGCCCCACAATACAAACTCAACATAGAGCCAGCGGAACAAGACCTAGAAATAGACTGCAGCACACCCACAAAACAAGAGATAAACAGAGCAATTAAACAACTAAAGAAAGGCAAAGCAGCTGGTCCAGACAGAATACCAGCAGAAGCCTTGACAGCAGATATTACGACTAGCTCTGCAATGCTACACATTCTTTTCAAGAAAATATGGGAGGAAGAACAGATTCCGACGGAGTGGAAAGAAGGACATCTCATTAAGCTCCCAAAGAAAGGAGATCTTAGCTCTTGCTCCAACTATAGAGGAATAACTCTGCTATCCATACCAAGCAAAGTATTTAACAGAGTGCTGCTAAACAGAATGAGGGACGCAATAGACACCCATCTTAGAGACCAACAAGCAGGTTTTAGAAAAGATAGATCATGCACTGACCAAATTGCCACCCTGAGAATTATATTGGAACAATCCCTGGAGTGGAACTCACCACTATACATCAACTTTATTGACTATGAGAAGGCTTTCGATAGTGTTGACAGGCCAACCCTGTGGAAGTTACTAAGACACTACGGGATACCACAAAAACTGACTGACATAATTAAGGCTTCCTACGAAGGACTTACATGTAGAATTGTCCATGGCCAACAAGCAACAGCGGCTTTTGAGGTACAGACCGGAGTCAGACAGGGGTGTCTGCTTTCACCATTCTTATTTCTGCTAACCATCGACTGGATAATGAAAATGTCTACAGAGCAGAAGAGAAATGGTATCCAGTGGACACTATGGAAACAACTTGATGACCTGGACTTTGCGGACGACCTGGCCTTATTATCGCACTCACAGCAACAGATGCAGGAGAAAACCAACAATGTAGCACAATTCTCTGCTTGCCTTGGCCTGAACATCCATAAGGGAAAAAGCAAAGTCCTTAAAATAAACACATCAAGCAACACTCCAATAACACTGGAAGGAACAAATCTGGAAGAGGTGGATAGCTTCACATACCTTGGAAGCATCATCGACACACAAGGAGGGACAGACGCCGATGTAAGAGTGAGAATTGGCAAAGCAAGATCATCATTTAAACAGCTAAAAAAAGTTTGGAGCTGCAACAACTTGACTCTTCATACCAAGGTCAGGATATTCAACACCACAGTAAAGCCTGTCCTACTGTATGGAGCAGAAACATGGCGAATAACAGCAGCCATTTCTAAAAAGCTTCAAGCCTTTATAAATACATGTCTCCGAGCAATTCTCCGAATCCGCTGGCCAAATGTCATCACCAATGAGGACCTCTGGCAACGCACACAACAAGAGCCAGTGGAAGAGCTAATACGCCAGCGCAGATGGAGATGGATTGGCCACACTCTCAGAAAGCCTACATCTAGCATTGTGAGACAAGCCCTCACATGGAACCCCCAAGGCAAAAGGAAAAGAGGTCGTCCCAAAATGACCTGGAGAAGAGAACTGGAGGCAGACACAAAAATGAGCGGGCACAGCTGGGGGCAGATTGAGAGACTGGCGCAGGACCGGGATGCCTGGAGAGACTTTGTTCGCGGCCTATGCCCCAGATGGGACGAAGGGCGATGATGATGAATGCTAACTTAGAATGTCTAATGCTAACGGAAAATGTCAGATGCTAAATTAGAATGTCTAATGCTAACTGAGAATGTCTAATGCTAAATTAGAATGTCTAATGCTAACGGAGAATGTCTAATGCTAACTTAGAGTATCTAAAGCTAACGGAGAATTTCAAACGCTAACTTAGAATATCTAATGCTAACTGAGAATGTCGAATGCTAAATTAGAATGTCTCATGCTAACGGAGAATGTCTAATGCTAATTGAGAATGTCTGATGCTAACTGAGAATGTCAAATAATAACTTAGAATGTCTAATGCTAACTGAGAATGTCTAATGCTTAATTAGATGTCTAATGGTAACTGAGAATGTCAAATGCTAACGGAGAATGTCTAATGCTAACCGAGAATGTCTAATGCTAGCTTAGAATGTCTAATGCTAACTGAGAATGTCTGATGCTAATGGAGAATGTCGAATGCTAACTGAGAATGTCTGATGATAACTTAGAATGTCTAATGCTGACAGAGAATGTCTAATGATATCTTACAATGTCTAATGCTAACAGAGAATGTCTAATGCTTACTTAGAATGTCTAATGCTAACTTAGAATGTCTAATGCTAACGGAGAATGTCTAATGCTATCGGAGAATGTCTAATGCTCCGGTGAATGGACATTTCCCAGTTCTGGAAATAAACCTTTTCCCAGTTCCGGGAATGACCCTTGCCCAGTCCCGGGAATGGCCATTTCCCAGTCCCAGGAATGGCCTTTTCCAAGCCCCAGGATAGGTCTTTACCAGTGCCAGGAATGGCCCTTTCCCAGCCACGGGAATTGCCCTTTCCCAGTGCGGGGAATGGCCCTTTCGCAGCCACGACAATGGCCCTTTACCAGTCCCGGGAATGGCCCTTTCCCAGCCCCCGGGGTTGGGAAAGGGTTTATTTCCGGCATGGGAAAGGGCAATTCCCGGGGCTGGGAACAGGCTGTTCCCGGGACTGGGAATAGGCCTATCCCGGGGCTGGGAAATTGCCATTCCCGGGACTGGTAAAGGGTTATTCCCAGGGCTGAGAAAGGTCATTCCTGGGACTGGGAAAGGGCCAAGCCTGGGACTTCGAAAAGGCCATTCCCCGGGACTGGGAAAAGGCCATTCCCGGTGCTTGTCAAGCTCCAATACCGGGGCTGGGAAAGGGCCACTCCCGGGACTTGGAAAGGGCAATTCCCAGATATGAGGAAGGGCCATTCCCGTCAACAATAAAGGGTTTATTCCCGGGGCTGGGAAAGGGCCATTCCCGGGACTGAGAAAAGGTTATTCCCTGGACTAGTAAATAGCATTTCCCAGGACTTGTAAATGCCCATTTCCGGACCAGGTAATTGGCCAAACCCTGGCCTGGGAAAGGGCTATTCAAGGGACTGGGAAAGGGCAATTCCCGGGGCTGGGAAGAAGCCTATCTCGGGGCTGGGAGTGTTCACTTCCCGTGACTGGAAAAGGGCCATTCCCAGGGACTTAGATATGGCCATTCCAGGAATTGGGAAAGGGCCATTTACGTGACTTAGAAAGGGCCATCCCGGGACTGTGAAAGGGCCATTCCTGGGGTTGGTAAAGGCATTATTTCCGGCACTTGGAAAGGGCCATTCCTGGGCCTGGGAACAGGCCATTCCCGGGACTGGTAATGGGCCTATCCCAGGGCTGGGAAATTGCCATTCCCAGGACTGGTAAAGGGTTATTCCCAGGGCTGCCAAAGGCCATTCCTGGGAATGGGAAAGGGCCATTCCCAGGTCTGTGAAAGGGAAATTCCTGGAACTTGGGAAAGGGCCATTCCCGGGCATTCAAAAAGGCCATTTCCGGGACAGCGAAAGGGCCATTCCCGGAACTGGGAAAAGGCCATTCCAAGTGCTGGTAAATCGCCAATATCAGGTCTGGGAAAAGGCATATCCTTGGTCTGGGAAATAGCCATTCCCAGGACTTGTAAAGGGAAATTCCCAGGTATGAGAGAGGGCCATTCCCGGGACCGTGAAAGGGTTTATTCCCGGGACTGGGAAAGGGCCATTCCCGGGAATTGGAAAGGTTACTTCCCGGGGCTGGGAAAGGGCAATTCCAGGGGCTGGGAAATGGCCATTCCCTGGACTAGGAACTAGCCGTTCCCGGGACTGGGAAAAGGTCTCTCCCAGGACTGGAAAAGGCTCGCCCTGGCCTTGAAAATGGCAATTGCTTGGACTGGGAAAGGGCCATTCCCGGAATGGTAAAGGGTTATTCCCAGGGCTGAGAAAGATCATTCCTGGGACTGGGAAAGGGCCATTCCCGGTACTGGGAAAGGGCAATTCCCGGGGCTGGGAAGAAGCCTATCTCGAGGCTGGGGAAATACCATTCCATGGACTGGTAAAGGTTTATTCCCAGGTTTGGGAAAAGGCCATTCCCGTGACCGTGAAATGGCATTTCCCAGGACTTGTAAATGCCTATTTCCGGACCAGGCCATTTCCGGGCCTGGGTAAGGGCCATTCAAGGAACTGGGAAAGGGCCATTCCCAGGCCTGGGTAAGAGCCATTCAATGGACTGGGAAAGGGCAATTCCTGGGACTGGGAAAGGGCCAATCCCAGGGCTGGCAAAGGGCCATTCCCAAAGTTGGGAAAGGGCCGTTCCCGAGACTAGGAAAGGGACATTCCCAAGACTTCAAAAGGGCTATTCCTGGGACTGGGAAAGTTTCAATTCCCGGGACTGGGAAAGGGCCCCCTTTCCTAGTCTCAGGAACGGCCCTTTCCCAACTTTTGGAATGGCCCTATCCCAGCCCCTGGAATGGCCCTTTCCCAGACCCTGGAAAGGCCCTTTGCCAGTCCTTTGAATGGCCCTTACCAAGGCTAGGGTATGGCCCTTTCCCAGTCCTTTTAATGGCTCTTACCCAGGTCCGGGAATGGCCAATTACCTGGTCCGGAAATAGGCATTTACAAGTCATTTCCTAGTCCCAGGAGTAGCTTTTTCCCAGCCCCAGGAAAGGCCCTTTCACGGTCCCGGGAATGGCCCTTTCCCAAACCTGGGAATTGTCCTTTCCAAGTCCCGGGAATTGCAATTTCCCAGCCCAAGGATAGGCCCTTTCCCAGCCCTGTTATAGGCCCTTTACCAGCACCGGGAATTGCCTTTTCCCAGTCACGGGAATGGCCCTTTCGCCGTTCCGGGAATGGCCCTTTCCCAGTGCCGGAAATAAACCCTTTCCCAACCCCGGGTAAGGCCCCTTCCAAGTCCCATGAATGGCCCCTTCACAGTGCCAGGAAAGGCCCGTTTCCAGTCCCGGGAATGGCCCTTTCCCAGTCTCTTGAATGGCCCTTTCCCAGTCCCGGGAATGGCACTTTCGAAGTCCCGGGAATGTCCCTTTCCTAGTCTCGGGAACGGCCCTTTCCCATCATTGGGAATGGGACTTTCCCAGCCCTGGGATTGGCCCTTTCCCAGACCTTTGAATGGCCTTTACCCAGGCCCGGGAATGGCCATTTACCTGGTCCGGAAATAGGCATTTACAAGTCCTGAGAAATGCAATTTCCTAGTCCCAGGAATAGCCTTTTTCCAGCCCCGGAATGGCCTTTTCCCAGCCCCTGGATAGACCCTTTCCCAGTGCCGGGAATGTAGCTTTCCATCCCCGTGAATGCCACATTCCCAACCCCACGAATGGCCGTTTCCCAGTCCCTGTAATTGCCCTTTCCAGCCCCGGGAAATGGCCTTTTCCAGCCACGGGAAGTGAACATTCCCAACCCCGAGATAGGCTTCTTCCCAGCCCCGGGAATGGCCCTTTTCCAGTACCTTGAATGGCCCTTTCCCAGGCCCGGGAATGGCCAATTACCTGGTCCTGAAATAGGCAGTTACAAGTCCTGGGAAATGCCATTTCCTAGTCCAGGGAATAGCCTTTTCCCAGCCCCGGGAATAAAACCCTTTCACAGTCCCGGGAATGGCCCTTTCCCAAACCTGGGAATTGCCCTCTCCAAGTCCCGGGAATGGCCATTTCCCAACCCAGGATAGGCCCTTTCCCAGCCCCGGTATAGGCCCTTTACGAGCACCAGGGAATGGCCTTTTCCCAGTTCCCGGGAATGGCCCTTTCCCAGTCCCGGGAATGATCTTTTCCCAGTCCCGGGAATGGAGCTTTCCAGCCCCGTGAATGCCACTTTCCCAACCCCAGGAATGGCCCTTTCCAAGTCCGGGATTGGCCCTTTCCCAGCCACGGGAATGGCCCTTTTCCAGCCACGGGAAGTGAACATTCCCAGCCCCGAGATAAGCTTCTTCCCAAGCCCCGGGAATGGCCCTTTTCCCAGTACCGGGAATGGCCCTTTGCCAGTCCCAGGAATGGACTTTCTAAGCCCTGGGAATAACCCTTTACCAGTCCCGGGAATGGCAATTTTCCCAGCCTCGGGATAGGCCCATTCCCAGTCCCGGGAATGGCCCTGTTCCCAGCCCGGGAATGGCCCTTTCCCATTGCTGGAAATAAACTTTCCCAACCCGGGAAAGGCCCTTTCCAAGTCCCGGAATGGCCCTTTCCCAGTCCCGGGAATGGCCCTTTCCAGTCCCGGGAATGCCCGTTTCCAGTCCCTGGGAATGGCCCTTTACCAGTCCCTGGGAATGGCACTTTCCCAGCCCGGGAATGGCCCTTTCCAGTCCCTGGAATGGCCCTTTCTCAACCCTGGGAATGGCCATTTCCCAGTTCCGGAAATGGCATTTCCCAAGTCCTCGGGAATGGCCATTTCCCAGTCCCGGGAATGGCCTTTTCCCAGCCCCGGGAATAAAGCCCTTTCACAGTCCCGGGAAATGGCCCTTTCCCAAACCTGGGAATTGCCCTTTCCAAGTCCCGGGAATGGCCATTTCCCAGCCCAAGGATAGGCCCTTTCCCAGCCCCGGTAATGGCCCTTTACCAGCACCGGGAATGGCCATTTTCCCAGTCCCGGGAATGGCCCTTTCCCAGCCCCGGGAATGGCCCTTTCCCAGTCCCGGGAATGGACCCTTTCCAGTCCCGGAATGGCCCTTTCCCAGCCCGGGAAAAACCCTTTTCCAGTCCCGGAATGGCCCTTTCCCAGTCCCGGGAATGGCCCTTTCCCAGTCCCGGGAATGGCCCTTTCCCAGCCCCGGGAATGGCCCTTTCCCAGCCCGGGAAGTGAACATTCCCAGCCCCGGAATAGGCCTTTCCCAGCCCGGGAATGGCCCTTTCCCAGTACCCGGGAATGGCCCTTTTCCCAGTCCCGGGAATGGGACTTTCCCAAGCCCTGGAATGCCCTTTTCCAGTCCCGGGAATGGCACTTTCCCAGCCCGGAATTGCCATTTTAAGGCCCAGGGAATGGCCCTTTCCAGTCCTGGGAAGGCCCTTTCCCAGTCCGGGAATGGCCATTTCCTAGTCCAGGGAATGGCCTTTCCCAGCCCCGGGAATAAACCCTTTCACGGTCCCGGGAATGGCCCTTTCCCATACCTGGGAATTGCCCTTTCCAAGTCCCGGGAATGCCATTTCACCCAGGATAGGCCCTTTCCCAGCCCCGATATAGGCCTTTACGAGCACCGGAATGGCCTTTTCCCAGTTCCGGGAATGGCCCTTTCCCAAGTCCCGGGAATGACTTTTCCCAGTCCCGGGAATGGCCTTTCCAGCCCCGTGAATGCCACTTTCCCAACCCCAGGAATGGCCCTTTCCAAGTCCGGGATTGGCCCTTTCCCAGCCCGGGAATGGCCCTTTTCCAGCCACGGGAAGTGAACATTCCCAGCCCCGAGATAAGCTTCTTCCAGCCCCGGGAATGGCCTTTTCCCAGTACCGGAATGGCCCTTTGCCCAGTCCCAGGAATGGCCTTTCTAAGCCCTGGGAATAACCCTTTACCAGTCCCGGGAATGGCAATTTTCCCAGCCTCGGATAGGCCCATTCCCAGTCCCGGAATGGCCTGTTCCCAGCCCCGGGAATGGCCCTTTCCCATTGCTGGAAATAAACCCTTTCCCAACCGGGAAAGGCCCCTTTCCCAAGTCCCGAGAATGGCACTTTCCCAGTCCCTGGAATGGCCCTTTCCCAGTCCGGGAATGGCCCTTTCCAAGTCCCGGGAATTGCAACTTTCCCAGTCCCGGGAATGGCCCTTTCACAGCCCCGGGAATGGCCCTTTCCCAGTACCTGGGAATGGCCCTTTCCCAGTCCCGGGAATGACCCATTTACCCAGTCCCGGGAATAGGCATTTCAAGCCCCGGGATAGGCCCATTTCCCAGTCCCGGGAATAGCCTTTTCCCAGCCCCGGGAATGGCCCTTTCCCAGTCCCGGGAATGGCCCTTTCCCAGTCCCGGGAATGGAGCTTTCCAGTCCCCGTGAATGCCACTTTCCCAACCCCAGGAATGGCCCTTTCCCAGTCCCGGTAATGGCCCTTTCCAAGCCCCGGGAATGGCCCTTTTCCAGCAACGGGAAGTGAACATTCCCAGCCCCAAGATAGGCTTCTTCCCAGCCCCGGGAATGGCCCTTTCTCAGTACCCTTGAATGGCCCTTTCCAAGGCCCTGGAATGGCCAATTACCTGGTCCGGAAATGGGCTTTTACAAGTCCTGAGAAATGCCATTTCCTAGTCCAGGGAATAGCCCTTTCCCAGCCCCGTGAATAAACCCTTTCACGGTCCCGGGAATGGCCATTTCCCAGCCCAAGGATAGGCCCTTTCCCAGCCCTGGTATAGGCCCTTTACCAGCAACGGGAATGGCCTTTTCCAAGTCCCGGGAATGGCCCTTCCGCTGTCTCGTTAATTGCCTTATTGAAGGCCCGGGAATGGCACTTTTACCAGTCCCGGGACTGGTAAAGGGCCATTCCCCGAACTGGGTAAGGCCCATTCCCGGACCTGGTAATTGGCCAATTAAAGGGACTGGGAAAGGGCCATACCCCTGGCTGGGCAAGGGCCAATACCGGGGCTGGGAAAGAGCAATTCATGGGACTTGGAAAGGGCTATTCCCGGAACTAGGGAAAGGGTGATTAAAGGCATTGGCAAAGTGCCTTTCCTAGGACTGTACAAAATCCATTCCCGGGGCTGGGAAAGGGCACTTCCCGGGATTTGAAATGGGCCATTCCCGGGGACTGGGAAAGGGCCCATCCCAGGGCTTGGAAAGGGCCCATTCCCGAGCCTTGGAAAATGCCATTCCGTGATTGGAAAAAGGCCATTCCGGAATGGGAAATGACCAATACCGGGACTTTGAAAGAGCCGTTCACGGTACTGGGAAAAGGTCCTTTCCAGTGGCTGGTAAAGGGCATTTCCAAGCTGAGTAATGGCCATTACCGGGACTAGGTAAGGGTTTATTTCCGGCACTGGAAAATGGCAATTTCCGGGGGCTGAGAAAAATTATACATTCTCCGTTAGCATTAGACATTCTAAGTTAGCATTAGACATTCTAAGTAAGCATTAGACATTCTCCGTTAGCATTAGACATTCTAAAGTTAGCATTAGACATTCTAAGTAAGCATTAGACATTCTCAGTTAGCATTAGACATTCTCAGTTAGCATTAGACATTCTCCGTTAGCATTAGACATTCTAAGTTAGCATTAGACATTCTAAGTTAGCATTAGACATTCTCAGTTAGCATTAGACATTCTCCGTTAGCATTAGACATTCTAAGTAAGCATTAAACATTCTAAGTAAGCATTAGACATTCTCCGTTAGCATTAGACATTCTAAGTAGCATTAGATTAGATATTCTAAGTTAGCATTTGACATTTTCCATTAGCATCAGACTTTCTCAGTTAGCATTAGACATTCTAAGTTAGCATTAGACATTCTCTGTTAGCATTAGACATTCTCCGTTAGCATTTGATATTCTCAGTTAGCATTAGACATTCTAATTAAGCATTTGACATTCTAAGTTATTATTAGACATTCTCAGTTATTATTAGACATTCTCAATTAGCATTAGACATTCTCCGTTAGCATTAGACATGCTAATTTAGCATTAGACATTCTCCGTTAGCATTAGACATTCTAAGTTAGCATCTGACATTTTCTGTTAGCTGTAGATTAGACATTCTCTGTTAGCATTAAACATTCTTGTTAGCATTATATTAGACATTCTATGTTAGCATTAGACATTTTCTGTTAGGATTTGACATTCTAAGTTAGCATTAGACATTCTCAATTAGCATTAGACATTCATCGTTAGCATTAGACATTCTAATTTAGCATTATACATGCTCAGTTAGCATTAGACATTCTAAGTTAGCATTAGACATGCTCAGTTAGCATTAGACATTCAAGTTAGCATTATACATTTTCCGTTAGCATTAGACATTCTAAGTTAGCATTAGAAATTCTAAGTAAGCATTAGACATTCTCCGTTTGCATTAGACATTCTAAGTTATCATTAGACAATCGAAGTAAGTATTATACATTCTCAGTTAGCATTAGACATTCTAAGTTAGAGCATTAGACATTCTCTGTTAGCATTAGATTAGACATTTTCTGTTAGCATTAGACATTCTCTGTTAGCATTAGACATTCTCAGTTACTCTTAGACATTCAAAGTTAGCATTAGACATTCTCAGTTAACATTAGATATTCTCCGTTAGCATTAGACATTCTAAGTAAGTATTAGACATTCTAAGTTAGCATTAGAGATTCTCTGTCAGCATTAGACATTCTCTGTCAACATTAGACATTCTAAGTTGGCATCAGACATTCTCAGTAAGCTTTAGACATTATGTGTTAGTTTAAGTTACTGTAATGTGTGTGTGGTATGTGTGTGTTTAAAAAAAATATTAATTTGAACTGTGGAGAAGCTTTGATAAATTTGATGTGACATTGTCGCAGATGTCATTGTTGTTCTTCGTAATCAACAGATAATAATCAGATCATAATTATTTGACATTGTCGCTGATGTCATTGTTGGTTTTCGTAATCAAGAGATAATAATCATATCATAATGATGTGGCATTGTCGCTGATTTCATTGTTGGTTTTCGTAATCAACAGATAATAATCAGATCATAATGATGTTACATTATCACTGATGTCGTTGTTGGATGACATATCCAAGACATAATAATCGGATCATATAAATGTTTTAACATTTGAATCCATGCGATGGATACTGCCGAATCTATAAAAAGACTCCGAAATATCTTTTTGCCCTGACAGTCGGATATTTCAAAGCTCGAATAGGCGACCACATACGTCATGACTAATTGCGGACCAACAGGCCACTGCCTGGGACGGGCCTAATTTATTTGAAACCCCCTACTGAGGCGGGAAATAAAATATGTAAAAACCTACCGTGGTTGAGCGCCATTTTGGATTTGATTATTACTCCTTGGATTTATTGGTCGCTTAGTGGATCGTTTACTTGAAGAGATGGCTCGGTTTATGTAAGGACGTCGATATGTGCTGAGTGGATCGCAAGCCAAGTGGTTAGTAGCAGGCTCTGGTCAGCTCATAGCGTGGGCAGTGATGTGCTCAATGGACAGGGTTATGTGAATGCAGCAATCGGCGGACGTAGGTTGCATAAACTTCGTTCACTGGGTACAGTCGTGACCTTGAACTTGACACAGTCATGACATTGAACTGGGAAAGGGCCATTCCCGGGGCTGGGAAAGGGCCATTCCCAAAGTTGGGAAAGGGTTGTTCCCGAGACTATGAAAGAAGGGTTTATTTCCGGCACTGGAGAATGGCCATTCCCGGGGCTGGGAAAAGGCCATTCCCGGGATTGTGATAGTGCCATTCCCATGTCTGGAAAAGTGCCATTCCCAGGACTGGGAACGGGCCTATCCCTGGGCTTGGAAGGGGCCATTCCCGGTCCTGAGAAATGCCCATTCCCGGGACTGGGAGAGGGCCATTCCCGGGACTGGGAAAGGGCAATTCCCGGGCTGTGAAAGGGCCATTCCCGGCACTGGTAAAGGTCCTATCCAGGGGCTGGTCAATGGCCTTTCCAAGGCCTTGGAAATGGCAATCACCGGGACTAAGAAGGGTTTATTTCCGGCACTGGAGAATGGCCATTCCCGGGATTTATATAGTGCCATTCCCACGGCTGGAAAAGGGCCATTCCCAGGACTGGGAACGGGCCTATCCCGGGGCTTGGAAGGGGCCATTCCCGGTCCTGAGAAATGCCCATTCCCGGGACTGGGGAAGGGTCATTCACGGGACTGGGAAAGGGCAATTCCTGGAACCTTGGAAAGGGCCATTCCCGGGGCTGGGAAAATGCCATTCCCGTGACTCTGAAATGGCCATTCCTGGGCCTGGGAACAGGCCATACCCGGGACTGGTAATGGGCCTATCCCGGGGCTGGGAAATAGCCATTCCTAGGACTGGTAAAGGGTTATTCCGAGGGCTGCCTAAGGCCATTCCTGGGACTGGGAAAGGGCCATTCCCGGGTCTGGGAAAGGGAAATTCCCGGAACTGGGAAAGGGCCATTCCCGGGCATTCGAAAAGGCCATTCTCGGGACAGTGAAAGGGCCATTCCCGGGACTGGGAAAAGGTCATTCCAGTTGCTGGTAAAGCGCCTTTATCGGGGCTGGGAAAGGGCATATCCTTGGTCTTGGAAATAGCCATTCCCGGGACTTGTAAAGGGCAGATCTCAGGTATGAGAGAGGGCCATTCCCGGGACCGTGAAAGGGTTTATTCCCGGGGCTGGGAAAGGGCCATTCCCGGGAATTGGAAAGGTTACTTCCCGTGGCTGGGAAAGGGCCATTCCCGGGGCTGGGAAATGGCCATTCCCTGGACTAGGAACTAGCCGTTCCCGAGACTGGGAAAGGGTCTTTCCCAGGACTGGAAAAGGGCTCTGACCTGGCCTTGAAAATTGCAATTCCTTGGACTGGGAAAGGGCCATTCCTAGGACTGGGAAAGGGCCATTCCCGTTACTGGGAAATGGCAATTTCCTGGACTGGGAAAGGGCCATTCCCGGGGCTGGGAAAGGGACATTCCCAAAGTTGGGAAAGGGTTGTTCCCGAGACTAGGAAAGGGACATTCCCGGGACTGGGAAAGGGCCATTCAAGGGACTGGGAAAGGGCCATTCCCAGGACTGGAAACGGGCCATTCCCGGCACTGGGAAAGGGCCATTCCCGGGACTGGGAAAAGGCCATTCCAGGTGCTTGACATGCGCCTATACCGGGGCTGGGAAAGTGCCACTCCCGGGACTTGGAAAGGGCAATTACCCGATATGAGGAAGGGCCATTCCCGTCACCGTGAAAGGGTTTATTCCCGGGACTGGGAAAGGGTCATTCCCGGGACTTGGAAAGGTTACTTCTCGGGGCTGGGAAATGGCCTTTCCCGGGGCTGAGAAAAGGATATTCCCTGGACTAGGAAATAGCATTTCCCAGGACTTGTAAAAGCCCATTTCCGGACCAGGTAATTGGCCATTACCGGGCCCGAGAAAGGGCTATTCAAAAGACTGGGAAAGGGCCATTCCCGGGGCTGGGAAGAAGCCTATCTCGGGGCTGGGAATGTTCACTTCCCGTTGCTGGAAAAGGGCCATTCCAGGAACTGGGAAAGAGCCATTTACGTGACTTAGAAAGGGCCTTTCCCGGGACTGTAAAAGGGCCATTCTCGGGACTTGGAAAGGGCCATTCCCGGGGTTGGTAAACGCGTTTTTCCGGCACTGGGAAAGAACCATATCTGAGCCTGGGAACAGGCCATTCCCGGGACTGGTAATGGGCCTATCCCGGGGCTGGGAAATAGCCATTCCTAGGACTGGTAAAGGGTTATTCCGAGGGCTGACTAAGGCCATTCCTGGGACTGGGAAAGGGCCATTCCCGGGTTTGGGAAAGGGAAATTCCCGGAACTGGGAAAGGACCATTCCCGGGCATTCGAAAAGGCCATTCTCGGGACAGCGAAAGGGCCATTCCCGGGACTGGGAAAAGGCCATTCCAGGTGCTCGTAAAGCGCCTTTATCGGGGCTGGGAAAGGGCATATCCTTGGTTTGTAAAGGGCAGATCCCAGGTATGAGAGAGGGCCATTCCCGGAACCGTGAAAGGGTTTATTCCTGGGGCTGGGAAAGGGCCATTCCCGGGAATGGGAAAGGTTACTTCCTGGGGCTGGGAAAGGGCCATTCTCGGGGCTGGGAAATGGCCATTCCCTGGACTATGAACTAGCCGTTCCCGGGACTGGGAAAGGGTCTCTCCCAGGACTGGAAAAGGGCTCTGCCCTGGCCTTGAAAATGGCAATTCCTTGGACTGGGAATGGGCCATTGCTAGGACTGGGAAAGGGCCATTCCCGGGACTGGGAAACGGCCATTCCCGGGACTGGGAAAGGGCCATTCCCGGGTCTGGGTAAAGGCCATTTCCGGGACTATGAAATGACCATTCTCGGGACTGGGAAAGGGCCTATCCCGGGGCTGGGAAATTGCCATTCACGGGGATGGTATTGGGCAATTCTGTGGCTGGGAATGGGCCATTCTCTGTACTGGGACAGAACCATTCCCGGGACTGGGAAAGGGCCATTCCCGGCACTGGTTAAGGATTATTCCCGGGACTATAAAAAGGCCATTCTTGGGACTTGGAAAGGGCCTTTCCCTGGTTGGGAAAGTGTTTATTTCCTTTAATGGGAAAGGGCCATTACCGGGACAGGGAAAAGGCCATTCCCAAGTTTGGGAATGGGTTTTTTACGGGGACTGGGATAGTACCATTCCCGGGACTTGGAAAGGTTCATTCCCGGGGCTGGGAAAGGGCAATTTCCTGGACTGGGAAAGGGCCATTTCCGGGACAGGGAAAAGGCCATTCCCAAGTTTGGGAATGGGTTTTTTACGGGGACTGGGATAGTACCATTCCCGGGACTTGGAAAGGTTCATTCCCGGGGCTGGGAAAGGGCTATTCCTGGGGCTGGGAAGTTTCAATTCCCGGGACTGGGAAAGGGCCCCCTTTCCTAGTCTCAGGATACGGCCCTTTCCCAACTTTTGGAATGGCCCAATCCCAGCCACAGGAATGGCCCTTTCCCAGACCCTGGAAAGGCCCTTTGCCATTCCTTTGAATGGCCCTTACCAAGGCTAGGGTATGGCCCTTTCCCCCCAGTCCTTTTAATGGCTCTTACCCAGGCTCGGGAATGGCATTTTACCTGGTCCAGAAATAGGCATTTCTAAGTCCTGGGTTAATGCCATTTTCTAGTCCCAGGAATAGCTTTTTCCCAGCCCCAGGAAAGGCCCTTTCACGGTCCCGGGGATGGCCCTTTCCCAAACCTGGGAATTGTCCTTTCCAAGTCCCGGGAATTGCAATTTCCCAGCCCAAGGATAGGCCCTTTCCCAGCCCTGTTATAGGCCCTTTACCAGCACCGGGAATTGCCTTTTCCCAGTCACGGGAATGGCCCTTTCGCTGTCCCGGGAATGGCCCTTTCCCAGTGCCGGAAATAAACCATTTCCCAACCCCGGGTAAGGCCCTTTCCAAGTCCCAAGAATGGCCCCTTCACAGTGCCAGGAAAGGCCCGTTTCCAGTCCTGGGAATGGCCCTTTCCCAGTCTCTTTAATGGCCCTTTCTCAGTCCGGGGAATGGCCCTTTCCGTGTCCCGGGAATTGCAAATTTCCCAGTCCCGGGAATGGCACTTTTGAAGTCCCGGGAATGTCCCTTTCCTAGTCTCGGGAATGGCCCTTTCCGAATTTTGGGAATGGCCCTTTCCCAGCCCTGGGATTGGCCCTTTCCCAGTCCCGGGAATGGCCATTTCCAAGTCCATTTAATGGCCCTTACCCAGGCCCGGGAGTGGCCAATTACGTGGTCCGGAAATAGGCATTTACAAGTCCTGGGAATAGCATTTTCTCAGCCCCGGGAATGGAGCTTTACAGCCCCGTGAATGCCACTTTCTCAACCCCACGATTGGCCGTATCCCAGCCCCGGGAATGGCCTTTTCCAGCCACGGGAAGTGAACATTCCCAGCCCCGAGATAGGCTACTTCTCAGTCCCGGGAATGGGCCTTTCCCAGTCCCATGAATTGCCCTTTCCAAGGCCCGGGAATAGCCAATTACCTGGTCCGGAAATAGGCATTTACAAGTCCTAAGAATAGCCTTTTCCCAGCCCCGGGAATAAACCCATTAACGTTACCGGGAATGGCCCTTTCCCAAACCCTTTTCAAGTCCTGGGAAAGGCCATTTCACAGCCCAGGTATAGGCCCTTTACCAGCACCGGGAATGGCCTTTTTCCAGTCCCGGGAATGGCCCTTTCGCTGTCCCGGGAATGGCCTTTTCTAAGGCCCGGGAATGGCCAATTCCCAGTCCGGGAATTGCAACTTTCCCAGTCCTGGGAATCGCCCTTTCCAAGTCCCAGGAATGTCCCTTTTCCAGTCCCAGGAATGGCCATTTCCCAGTCCCGTGAATGGCCTTTTCCCAGTCCCGGGAATGGAGCTTTCCAACCCCGTGAATGCCATTTTCCAAAACCCCAGGAATGTCCCTTTTCCAGTACCGGAAATGGTCCTTTCCCAGTCCCAGGAATAGCCTTTCTCGGCCCTGGGAATAACCCTTTAGCAGTCCAGGTAATGGCCTGTTCCCAGCCCCAGGAATGGCCCTTTCCCAGCCCCGGGAATGGCCCTTTCCCAGTCCCTTGAATGGCCCTTTCCCAGGCCCGGGAATGGCCTATTACCTGGTCCTGAAATAGGCATTTACAAGTCCTGGGAAATGCAATTTCCTAGTCCAGGGAATAGACTTTTCCCAGTCCCCGGGAATACACCCTTTCACCGTCCCGGGAATGGCCCTTTCCCAAACCTGGGAATTGCCCTTTCCAAGTCCCGGGAATGGACATTTCCCCAGCCCAAGGATAGGCCATTTCCCAGCCCCGGTATAGGCCCTTTACGAGCACCGGGAATGGCCTATGCCGAGTCCCGGGAATGGCCCTTTCGCTGTCCCGGGAATTGCCTTTTCTAAGGCCCGGGAATGGCCAATTCCCAGTCGCGGGAATGGAGCTTTCCAGCCACAGGAAGTGAACATTCCCAGCCCCTAGATAGGCTTCTACCCAGCCCCGGGAATGGCCCTTTCCCAGTACCGGGAATTGCCCTTTCCCAGTCCCAGGAATGGCCTTTCTCAGCCCTGGGAATAACCCTTTACCAGTCCCGGGAATTGCAATTTTCAAGCCTCGGGAATAGGCCCATTCCCAGTCCCGGGAATGACCTGTTCCCAGCCCCGGGAATGGCCCTTTCCCATTGCTGGAAATAAAAAGCCCTTTCCAAGTCCCGAGAATAGCCATTTCACAGTCCCTTGAATGGCCCTTTCCCAGTCCCGGGAGTGGCTCTTTCCAAGTCCCTTGAATGGCCCTTTCCCAGGCCTGGGAATGGTCAATTACCAGTCCCGGAAATAGGCATTTACAAGTCCTGGGAAATGCCATTTCCTAGTCCAGGAATAGCCTTTTCCCAGCCCCGGGAATAAACCATTTCACTGTCCCAGGAATGGCCCTTTCCCAAACCTGGGAATTGCCCTTTCCAAGTCCCGGCAATGGCATTTCCCAGCCCAGGATAGGCCCTTTCCCAGCCCTGATATAGGCCCTTTACCAGCACCAGGAATGGCCCTTTTTCAGTCCCTGGAATGGCCTTTTCCCAGCCCCGGGAAAGGCCCTTTCCCAGCCCCAGGAATGAACCTTTTCAAGTCCCGGGAATGGCCCTTTCCCCAGCCCCGGGAATAAACCCTTTCCAAGTCCCGGGAATGGCATTTTCCCAAACCTTTGAATGGAGCTTTCCAGCCACGTGAATGCCACTTTCCCAACCCCAGTAATGCCCTTTCCCAGTCCCGGGAATGGCCCTTTCCAGCCCTGGAATGGCCCTTTTCCAGCCACGGGAAGTGAACATTCCCAGCCCCGAGATAGGCTTCTTCCCAGCCCCGGGAATGGCCCTTTCCCAGTACCAGGAATGGCCCTTTTCCAGTCCCAGGAATTGTCTTTCTCATCCCTATGAATAACCCTTTACCAGTCCCGGGAATGTCATTTTCCCAGTCCAAGGAATTGCCATTTCCAAGGCCAGGGCTCAGCCCTTTTCCAGTCCTGGGAGAGACCCTTTCCCAGTCCCGGGAACGACTAGTTCCTAGTCCCAGGGAATTGCATCTTCCCAGCTCCGGGAAAGGCCTTTTACCAGCTCGGGAAGTAACCTTTTCAATCCCGGAATGGCCCTTCCCAGTCCCAGGAATGGCCTTTCTCAGCCCTGGGAATAACCCTTTACAAGTTCTGAGAATGGCAATTTCCCAGGCCCCGGAATTGACCCATTCCCAGTTCCAGGAATGGTCTGTTCCCAGCCCCGGGAATGGCCCTTCCCAGCCCCGGGAATAAACCCTTTCCAAGTCCCGGGAATGGTCATTTTCCCAAACCCGGGAAAGGAGATTTCCAGCCACGTGAGTGCCACTTTCCCAACCCTAGAATGGCCCTTTCCCAGCCACGGGAATGGAAAATACCCAGCCCCGGAATAGGATTCTTCCCAAACCCGGTAATGGCCCTTTCCCAGTCACTTGAATCGCCCTTTCCCAGGCCCGGGAATGGCCATTTACACAGGTCCGGAAATGGGCATTTAGAAGTCCTGGAAAGGTCATTTCCTAGTCCAAGGAATAGACTTTTCCCAGCCCCGAGAATGGACCTTCTCCAGTCCCGGGAAAAAACCCTTTCACAGTCCTGGGAATGGCCCTTTCCCAGTCCGGGAATGGTCATTTCCCAGTTTTGGGAATGGCTCTTCCCCAGACCCGGGAAAAGCCATTTTCATGCCCCGAGAATGACCTTTTCAAAGTCCGGGAATGGCCCTTTCCCAGCCCTGGGAATAAACCATTTCACAGTCCCGGGAATGGCCCGTTTCGCAAACCTGGAAAAGGCCTTTCCCAGTCCGGGAATGGCCATTTCCCAGTCCAGGGAATGGCCCTTCCCCAGCTCCCGGATAGGCCCTTTCCCAGCCCCTATAATGGCCCTATCCCAGTCCCGAGAATGGCCATATCCTAGTGCAGGAAATGGTTTTTTCCCAGCCCCGGGAAAGGCCCTTTCATTGCCCCAGGAACGACCCTTTTCAAGCCCCGGGAATGGCCATTTATCAATCCCGGGAATGGCCCTTTCCCAGCCCCGGTATTGGCCCTTGCTTAGCCCAGGAATGGCCCTTTCCTAGTCCCGGGAATGACCCATTCCAGTCCCCGAAATGGTCCTTTCCAAGTCCCTGGAATGGCCTTTTCCCAGTCCAGGAAACGGCCATATGCTAGGCCCGGGAATTATCCTTTCACCGCCCCAGGATATGCCCTTTTACAGCTCCGGGAAATGGCTTTTTCCCAGTCCCTGGGAATGGGAATGCCCTTTCCCAGTCCCGGGAATGGCCCTTTCCCAGTCCCGGGAATGGCCCTTTCCCAGTCCACCGTGGAAGGCCCTTTTCCAGTCAGAGCCCTTTAGATGATGACCCTTTTCCAGCCCCGTGAATGCCACTTTCCCAACCCCAGGAATGGCTCTTTCCAAATCCCAGGAATGGTCCTTTCCCAGTCCCGGGAATTGCAATATCCAGTCCCGGAAATGGTCCTTTCCCATCCCGGGAACGGCCATATGCCAGGCCGGGGAATTGTTTTTTCACCGCCCCAGGATAGGCCCTTTTACAGCTCCGGGACATGGCCCTTTCCCAGTCCCAGAAAATGCCCTTTCCCAGTCCAGGGAATGGCCCTTTCCCAGTCCATGGAATGGCCATTTCCCAGTCCCGGGAATGGCCATTCCCCAGCCCCGGGATAGGCCCTATCCTAGACCTGGTAATTGCCATTTCCTTGGCCCGGGAAGGACCCTTTTCCAGTCACGGGAGAGACCCTTTCCCAGTCCCAGGAATGGCCCTTTTATAGTCCCGGGAATTGCAATTTCCCTAGCCCGGGAAGGGCACTTTTCCAGTCCCGGGAGAGGCCCTTTCCCAGTCCCGGGAACGCCCTATTATCAGTTTCAGGAATGACCCTTTCCCATTACTGGGATTTGCCCTTACCAAGAGCCGGGAATGGCCCTTTTCCAGCAACGGGAAGTGAACATTCCCAGCCCCGAGATAGGCTTCTTCCCAGCCTCGGGAATGGCCCTTTCCCAGTCCCTTGAATGGCCCTTTCCCAGGCCCGGGAATGGCCAATTACCTGGTCCTGAAATGGGCATTTACAAGTCCTGGGAAATGCCATTTCCTAGTCCAGGGAATAGCCTTTTCCCAGCCCCGGGAATGAACCTTTCGAAACGCCGGGAATGGCCCTTTCCCAGCCTCGGGAATAAATTCTTTCACGGTCCCGGGAATGGCCATTTCCCAGCCCAAGGATAGGCCCTTTCCCAGTACCTGATATAGGCCCTTTACCAGCACCAGGAATGGCCTTTTCCCAGTCCCGGGAATGGCCCTTTCGATGTCCCGGTAATGGCCGTTTCGAAGGCCCGGGAATTGCCCTTTCCCAAAGACCAGGAATTTGCCCTCTTGCCAGTCCCGGGAATGGCCCTTTCCTAGTCCCAGGAATGGCCTTTCTCAGCCCTGGGAATAACCTTTTACCAGTCCCGGGAATGGCAATTTCCAATCCTCGGGATAGGCCCATTCCCAGTCCCGGGAATGGCCTGTTCCCAGCCCCGGGAATGACCCTTTCCCAGTGCCGGAAATAAATCCATTACCAACCCCTGGAATGGCCATTTCCAAGTCCCGAGAATGGCCCTTTTCATTCCCGGGAATGGCCCTTACAAAATCCCGTAGATGGCCCTTCCCAGTTCCTGGAATGGCCATATCTAAGTCCCGGGAATGTCCCTTTCCCAGTCCCTGGAATGGCCCTTTTCCAGTCACGGGAATTGCCCTTTCCCAATCCCGGGAATGGAGCTTGCCCAGCCCCGGGAAGTGAACTATCCCAGCTCCGAGTAAGGGTTCTTCCCAGCCCTGGGAATGGCCCTTTCCCAGTCCCTTTGAATGGCCCTTTCCCCAGGACCAGAAATGGCCAATTACCTGGTCCGGAAATCGGCATTTACAAGTCCTGGGAAATGCTTTTTCCAAGTCCAGGGAATAGCCTTTTCCAAGCCCCGGGAATGGCCCTTTCCCAGCCCCGGGAATGGCCCTTTCCAAGTCCCGGGAATGTCCCTTTTCCAGTCCCAGGTATACCCCTTTTTCAGCCCCTAGATAGGTCCTTTCCCAGTCCCGGGAATGGAACTTTCCAGCCCCGTAAATGCCTTTTTCCCAGCACCACGAATGGCCGTTTTCCAGTCCCTGTAATTGCCCTTTCTCAGACCCCGGGAACGGCCTTTTCGAGCCACGGGAAGTGAACATTCCCAGCCCCGAGATAGGCTTCTTCTCAGTCCCGGGAATGGGCCCTTTCCCAGTCCCATGAATGGCCCTTTCCAAGGCCCGGGAATAGCCAATTACCTGGTCCGGAAATATTTACAAGTCCTGGGAATAACCTTTTCCCAGCCCCGGGAATAAACCCATTCACGTTACCGGGAATGGCCCTTTCCCAAACCTGGGAAGTACCCTTTCCAAGTCCCTGGGAAAGGCCATTTCACAGCCCAGGTATAGGCCCTTTACCAGCACCGGGAATGGCCTTTTCCCAGTCCCGGGAATGGCCCTTTCGCTGTCCCGGGAATGGCCTTTTCTAAGGCCCGGGAATGGCCAATTCCCAGTCCAGGGAATGTCCCTTTCCCAGTCCGGGAATTGCAACTTTCCCAGTCCTGGGAATCGCCCTTTCCAAGTCCCAGGAATGGCCCATTTTCCAGTCCCAGGAATGGCCATTTCCCAGTCCCGTGAATGGCCTTTTCCCAGTCCCGGGAATGGAGCTTTCCAACCCCGTGAATGCCATTTTCAAACCCCATGAATGTCCCTTTTCCAGTACCGGAAATGGTCCTTTCCCAGTCCCAGGAATAGCCTTTCTCGGCCCTGGGAATAACCCTTTAGCAGTCCAGGTAATGGCCTTTCCCAGCCCCAGGAATGGCCCTTTCCCAGCCCCGGGAATGGCCCTTTCCCAGTCCCTTGAATGGCCCTTTCCCAGGCCCGGGAATGGCCTATTACCTGGTCCTGAAATAGGCATTTACAAGCCCTTGGAAATGCAATTTCCTAGTCCAGGGAATAGCCTTTTCCCAGTCCCGGGAATACACCCTTTCACCGTCCCGTGAATGGCCCTTTCCCAAACCTGGGAATTGCCCTTTCCAAGTCCCGGGAATGGCAATATCCCCAGCCCAAGGATAGGCCATTTTCCACCCCGGTATAGGCCCTTTACGAGCACCGGGAATGGCCTATTCCGAGTCCCGGGAATGGCCCTTTCGCTGTCCCGGGAATTGCCTTTTCTAAGTCCCGGGAATGGCCCAATTCCCAGTCGCGGGAATGGAGCTTTCCAGCCACAGGAAGTGAACATTCCCAGCCCCTAGATAGGCTTCTACCCAGCCCCGGAAATGGCCCTTTCCCAGTACCGGGAATTGCCCTTTCCCAGTCCCAGGAATGGCCTTTCTCAGCCCTGGGAATAACCCTTTACCAGTCCCGGGAATGTAATTTTCCCAGCCTCGGGATAGGCCCATTGCCAGTCCCGGGAATAACCTGTTCCCAGCCCCGGGAATGGCCCTTTCCCATTGCTGGAAATAAAAGGCCATTTCCAAGTCCCGAGAATAGCCATTTCACAGTCCCTTGAATGGCCCTTTCCCAGTCCCGGGAGTGGCTCTTTCCAAGTCCCTTGAATGGCCCTTTCCCAGGCCTGGGAATGGCCAATTACCAGTCCCGGAAATAGGCATTTACAAGTCCTGGGAAATGCCATTTCCTAGTCCAGGAAATAGCCTTTTCCCAGCCCCGGGAATAAACCATTTCACTTTCCCAGGAATGGCCCTTTCCCAAACCTGGGAATTGCCCTTTCCAAGTCCCGGGCAATGGCATTTCCCAGCCCAAGGATAGGCCCTTTCCCAGCCCTGATATAGGCCCTTTACCAGCACCAGGAATGGCATTTTTTCAGTCCCTGGAATGGCCTTTTCCCAGCCCCGGGAAAGGCCCTTTCCCAGCCCCAGGAATGACCTTTTCAAGTCCAGGGAATGGCCTTTCCCCAGCCCCGGGAATAAACCCTTTCCAAGTCTCGGGAATGGCATTTTCCCAAACCTTTGAATGGAGCTTTCCAGCCCGTGAATGCCACTTTCCCAACCCCAGGAATGGCCCTTTCCAGTCCGGGAATGGCCCTTTCCCAGCCACGGGAATGGCCCTTTTCCAGCCACGGGAAGTGAACATTCCCAGCCCCGAGATAAGCTTCTTCCAAGCCCCGGGAATGGCCCTTTCCCAGTACCAGGAATGGCCCTTTCCAGTCCCAGGAATGCCTTTCTCAGCCCTGGGAATAACCCTTTACCAGTACCGGGAATGGCATTTTCTTAGTCCAAGGAATTGCCATTTCCAAGGCCAGGGCTCAGCCCTTTTCCAGTCCTGGGAGAGACCCTTTCCAAGTCCCGGAACGACTAGTTCCTTGTCCAGGGAATGGCATCTTCCCAGCTCCGGGAATGGCCTTTTACCAGCTCGGGAAGTAACCTTTCCAATTCCAGGAATAGCCCTTCCCAGTCCCAGGAATGGCCTTTCTCAGCCCTAGGAATAACCCTTTACAAGTCCTGAGAATGGCAATTTCCCAGCCCCGGGATTGACCCATTCCCAGTCCCAGGAATGGTCTTTTCCCAGCCCCGGGAATGGCCCTTTCACAGTGCCGGAAATAAACCCTTTCCCAACCCCGGGTAAAAGCCCTTTCCAAGTCCCAAGAATGGCCCTTTCACAGTGCGTGGAATGGCCCGTTCCCATTCCTGGGAATGGCCCTTTCCCAGTCCCTGGAATGGCCCTTTCCCAGTCCCGGGAATGGCCCTTTTCCCAGTCCCGAGAATTGCACTTTCCCAGTCCCGGGAATGTCCCTTTCCTAGTCCCGGGAATGGCCCTTTCCCAGCCCCGGGAATGGCCCTTTTCCAGCCACAGGAAGTGAACATTCCCAGCCCCGAGATAGGCTTCTTCCCAGCCCCGGAAATTGCCCTTTCCCAGTACCGGGAATTGCCCTTTCCCAGTCCCAGGAATGTCCTTTCTCAGCCCTGGGAATAACCCTTTACCAGTCCCGGGAATGGCAGTTTCCCAGCCTCGGGATAGGCCCATTCCCAGTCCCGGGAATAACCTGTTCCCAGCCCCGGGAATGGCCCTTTCTCATTGCTGGAAAAAAAACATTTCCCAACCCGGGAAAGGCACTTTCCAAGTCCCGAGAATGGCCATTTCACAGTCCCTTGAATTGCCCTTTCCCAGGCCTGGGAATGGCCAATTACCAGTCCCAGAAAAAGGCATTTACAAGTCCTGGGAAATGCCATTTCCTAGTCCAGGGAATAGCCTTTTCCCAGCTCCGGGAATAAACCATTTCACTGTCCCGGGAATGGCCCTTTCCCAAACCTTGGAATTGCCTTTCCAAGTCCCGGGAATGGCCATTTCCCAGCCAAGGATAGGCCCTTTCCCAGCCCCGGTATAGGCCCTTTACCAGCACCAGGAATGGCCTTTTCACAGTCCCGGGAATTGCCTTTTCCCAGCCCCGGGAAAGGCCCTTTCCCAGCCCCGAGAATGAACCTTTCCAAGTCCCGGGAATGGCCCTTCCCTAGCCCCGGGAATAAACCCTTTCACGGTCCCGGGAATGGCCCTTTCCCAAGCCTGGGAATCGCCCTTTCCAAGTCCCGGAAATCGCCCTTTCCCAGCCCCGGTATAAGCCCTTTACCAGCACCAGGAATGGCCATTTCGCAGTCCCGGGAATGGCCTTTTCCCATCCCCGAGAAAGGCCCTTTCCCAGCCCCGGGGATAAACCCTTTCCAAATCCCGGGAATGGCCCTTTCCCAGCCCCGGGGATAAACCCTTTCACAGTCCCGGGAATGGCCTTTTCTCAGTCCCGGGAATCGCCTTTTCCCAGCCCCGGGAAAGGCCCTTTCCCTGCCCCGGGAATGAACCTTTCCAAGTCCCGGGAATGGTCCTTTTATAGCCCCGGGAATAAACCCTTTGCCAGTCCCGGGAATGGCCCTTTCCCAGTCCTGGGAATTGCAACTTTCCAAGTCCCGGGAATGGCATTTTCCCAAACCCGGGAATGGAGCTTTCCAGCCACGTGAATGCCACTTTCCCAAACCCAGGAATGGCCCTTTCCCAGTCCCGGGAATGGCCCTTTCCCAGCCCATGGAATGGCCCTTTTCCAGCCACGGGAAGTGAACATTCCCAGCCCCGAGATAGGCTTCTTCCCAGTCCCGGGAATGGCCCTTTCCCAGTACCGGGAATGGCCCTGTCCCAGTCCCAGGAATGGCCTTTCTCAGCCCTATGAATAAGCCTTTACCAGTCCTGGGAATGGCATTTTCCAAGTCCAAGAAATTGCCATTTCCAAGGCCAGGGCAGAGCCCTTTTCCAGTCCTGGGAGAGACCCTTTCCCAGTCCCGGGAACGGCTAGTTCCTAGTCCAGGGAATGGCATCTTCCCAGCCCCGGGAATAGCCCTTTCCCAGCCCCGGGAGTTAACCTTTACAATTCCCGGCAATGGCCCTTTCCCAGCCCCGGGAATAAACCCTTTCACGTTCCCGGGAATGGCCCTCTCTCATACCTGAGAATTGCCCTTTCCAAGTCCCGGGAATGGCCAAGGATATGCGCTTTCCCAGCCCCGATATAGGCGCTTTACCAGCACCTGGAATGGCCTTTTCCCAGTCTGCAACTTTCCCAGTCCTGGCAATGGCCCTTTCTAAGTCCCGGGAATATCCCTTTCCCAGTCCCATGAATTGCCATTTCCCAGTCCCAGGCATGGCTTTTCCAGCCCCGTTAAAGCCACTTTCCCAACCCCAGTAATGGCCCTTTCCCAGTCCGGGATTGGCCCTTTCCTAGCCCCGGGAATGGCCATTTTTCAGCAACGGGAAGTGAACATTCCCAGCCCCGAGATAAGCTTCTTACCAGCCCCGGGAATGGCCCTTTCCCAGTACCGGGAATGGCCCTTTCCCAGTCCCAGGAATGGCCTTTCTCAGCCCTGGGAAAAACCCTTTACCAGTCCCGGGAATGGCAATTTCCCAGCCTCGGGATAGGCCCATTCCCAGTCCCGGGAATGGCTTGTTCCCAGCCCCGGGAATGGCCCTTTCCCATTGCTGGAAATAAACCCTTTCCCAACCTGGGAAAGGCCCTTTCCAAGTTCCGAGAATGGCCCTTACCCAGTCCCTTGAATGGCCCTTTCCCAGTCCCGGGAATGGCCAATTCCAAGCCCCGGGAATTGCAACTTTCCCAGTACCGGGAACGGCCCTTGTTAAGTCCCAGGAATGTCCCTTTCCTAGTCCCAGGAATGGCCTTTCTCAGCCCTGGGAATAACCCTTTACCAGTCCCGGAATGGCAATTTCCCAGCCCTGGGAATGGCCCTTTCCAAGTCCCTTGAATCGCCTTTTCCCAGGCCCGGGAATGGCCAAATACTTGGTCCGGAAATGGGCATTTACAAGTATTGGGAAATGCCATTTCCTAGTCCAGGAAATTGCCTTATCCCAGCCCCGGGTTAGGCCCTTTCCTAGCCCCTGGATAGGCCTTTCCCGTGCCGGGAATGTCCCTTTCCCAGTCCCAGGAATGGCCCTTTCCCAGTCCTGGGAATGGCCTTTCCCAGTCCCGGGAATGGAGCTTTCCAGCCCCGTGAATGCCACTTTCCCAACCACAGGAATGGCCCTTTCCCAGTCCCGGGAATGGCCCTTTCCAAGCCCCGGGAATGGCCCTTTTCCAGCCACGGGAAGTGAACATTCCCAGCCCCAAGATAGGCTTCTTCCCAGCCCCGGGAACGGCCCTTTCTCAGTCCCTTGAATCGCCCTTTCCAAGGCCCTGGACTGGCCAATTACCTGGTCCGGAAATGGGCAAAATCCATTCCCGGGGCTGGGAAAGGGCACTTCCCGGGTTTTGAAATGGGCCATTCCCGGGACTGGGAAAGGGCCTATCCCAGGGCATGGAAAGGGCCATTCCCGGGCCTTGGAAAAGGCCATTCCCGTGATTGGAAAAAGGCCATTCCCGGGAATGGGAAATTATCAATACCGGGACTGTGAAAGAGTTTTTCACGGTACTGGGAAAAGGTCCTATCCAGTGGCTGGTAAAGGGCATTTCCAAGCCTCAGTAATGGCCATTACCGGGACTGGGTAAGGGTTTATTTCCGGCAATGGAAAATGGCAATTACCGGGGCTGGGAAAAGGCCATTCCCGGGATTGGTAAAGGGCCATTCTCGTGGCTGGGAAAGGGCCATTCCCTGCACTGGGAAAGGGCAATTCCCTGCACTGGGAAAGGGCAATTCCCGTGGCTGGGAAAGGGCCATTCCCGGCACTGGTAAAGAACTAACCTGGTGCTTGGAAAAGGCCATTCCTGGGCCTGGGAAATGGCAATTCCCGGGACTGGGCAAGGGTCGTTCCCGGAACTGGGAAAAGGTTTATTTCCAGAACTGGGAAATGGCCATTCACCGGGGCATTAGACATTCTCCGATAGCATTAGACATTCTCTGTCAGCATTAGACATTCTAAGTTATCATCAGACATTCTCAGGTAGCATTTGACATTCTCCGTTAGCATTAGAAATTGTAAGTTTAGCATTAGATTAGACATTCTAAGTTTGCATTCGACATTCTCCATTAGCATCAGACATTCTCAGTTAGCATTAGACATTCTAAGTTAGCATTAGACATTCTCTGTTAGCATTAGACATTCTCCGTTAGCATTTGACATTCTCAGTTAGCATTAGACATTCTAAGTAATCATTTGACATTCTCAGTTAGCATTAGACATTCTCCGTTAGCATTAGACATTCTCAGTTAGCATTAGACATTCTCAGTTAGCATTAGACATTCGTCAGCATTAGACAATCTCAGTTAGAATTAGACATTCTCAGTTAGCATTAGACACTCTAAGTTAGCATTAGACATTCTAAATTAACATTACACATTCTCCGTTAGCATTAGACATTCTAAGTTAGCAATAGACATTCTCAGTTTGCATTAGACATTCTAAGTTAGCATTAGACATTGTCCTTTAGCATTAGACATTCTAAGTTAGCATTATATATTCTAAGTAAGCATTAGAAATTCTCAGCTAGCTCTATACATTCTCCGTTAGCATTTGACATTCTAAGTTAGCAATAGACATTTTCAGTTAGCATTAGACATTCTCAGTTAGTATTAGACATTCTTCGTTAGCATTAGACATTCTAATTTAGCATTAGACATTCCCACTTAGCATTAGACATTTTAAGTTAACATTAGACATTCTCCGTTAGCATTAGACATTCTAATTTAGCATTAGACATTCTCAGTTAGCATTAGACACTATAAGTTAGCATTATACATTCTCCGTTAGCATTAGACATTCTAAGTTAGCATTAGACATTCTAAGTAAGCATTAGACATTTTCCGTTAGCAATAGACATTCTAAAATAGCATTAGACATTCTAAGTAAGCATCACACATTCTCAGTTAGCATTAGAAATTCTCAGTTAGCATTAGACAATCTCCGTTATTAATAGACATTCTAAGTTAGCATTAGACATTCTAATTAAGCATTAGACATTCTCAGTTAGCATTAGACATTCTCCGTTAGCATTAGACATTCCCCGTTAGCATTAGACATTCTAATATAGCATTAAACATTCTAAGTATGCATTAGACATTCTCCGTTAGCATTAGACATTCTAAGTAGCATCATAAATTCTCAGTTAGTATTAGACATTCTCCGTTAGCATCAGACATTCTAAGTTTAGCATTAGATTAGATATTCTAAGTTAGAATTTGACATTTTACATTAGCATCAGAATTTCTCAGTCAGTTAGCATTAGACATTCTAAGTTAGCATTAGACATTCTAAGTTAGCATTATACATTTTCCGTTAGCATTAGACATTCTAAGTTAGCATTAGAAATTCTAAGTAAGCATTAGACATTCTCCGTTTGCATTAGACATTTTAAGTTATTTTTAGACAATCGAACTAAGTATTATACATTCTCAGTTAGCATTAGACATTCTAAGTTAGAGCATTAGACATTCTCTGTTAGCATTAGACATTCTTGTTAGCATTGGATTAGAAATTCTAAGTTAGCATTAGACATATTCTGTTAGCATTAGACATTCTCTGTTAGCATTAGACATTCTAAGTTAGCATTTTAAAGTCTCCATTAGCATTAGACATACTAAGTTAGCATTAGACATTCTCAGTTAGCATTAGACAGACATTATCCATTAGCATTAGACACTCTCCGTTAGCATTAGACATTCTAAGTTAGCATTAGACATTCTAAGTAGCATCATAAATTCTCAGTTAGTATTAGACATTCTCCGTTAGCATCAGACATTCTAAGTTTAGCATTAGATTAGATATTCTAAGTTAGCATTTGACATTTTCCATTAGCATCAGACTTTCTCAGTCAGTTAGGATTAGACATTCTAAGATAGCATTAGACATTCTAAGTTAGCATTATACATTTTCCGTTAGCATTAGACATTCTAAGTTAGCATTAGACATTCTAAGTTAGCATTAGACATTCTCCGTTTAGCATTAGACATTCTAAGTTAGCATTAGACATTCTAAGTTAGTATTATACATTCTCAGTTAGCATTAGACATTCTAAGTTAGCATTAGACATTCTAAGTTAGCATTAGACATTCTCAGTTAGCATTAGACATTCTAGTTAGCATTATGACATTCTAAGTTAGCATTAGACATTTTCTGTAGCATTAGACATTCTCAGTTAGCATTAGACATTCTCAGTTACATTAGACATTTTCTGTTAGCATTAGACACTCTCTGTTAGCATTAGACATTCTCAGTTACTATTAGACATTCAAAGTTAGCATTAGACATTCTCAGTTAGCATTAGACATTCTAAGTAAGTATTAGACATTCTCCTTTAGCATTAAACAGTCTCAGTTAGCATTAGACATTCTCAGTTAGAATTAGACATTCTAAGTTAGCATTTTAAAGTCTCCATTAGCATTAGACATACTAAGTTAGCATTAGACATTCTCAGTTAGCATTAGACATTCTCCGTTAGCATTAGACATTCTAAGTTAGCATTTGACATTCTAAGTTAGCATTAGACATTCTAAGTTAGCATTAGACATTCTAAGTTAGCATTATACATTCTCAGTTAGCATTAGACATTTTCAAATAGCATTAGACATTCTCAGTTAGTATTATACATTTCCTGTCAGAATTAAACACTCTAAGTTAGCTTTAGACATTTTAAGTTAGCATTAGACTTTCTCAGTTAGCATTAGATATTCTCCGTTAGTATTAGACATTCTAAGTTGCATTAGAGATTCTCTGTCAGCATTAGACACTCTATGCTAGCATTAGACATTCTCTGTCAACATTAGACATTCTAAGTTGGCATCAGACATTCTCAGTTAGCTTTAGACATTCTGTGATAGTTTAAGTTACTGTAATGTGTGTGTGGTATGTGTGTGTTTAAAAAAAATATTAATTTGAACTGTGGAGAAGCTCTGATAAATTTGATGTGACATTGTCGCTGATGTCATTGTTGTTCTTCGTAATCAACAGATAATAATCAGATCATAATGATTTGACATTGTCGCTGATGTCATTGTTGGTTTTCGTAATCAACAGATAATAATCATATCATAATGGTGTGACATTGTCGCTGATGTCATTGTTGGTTTTCGTAATCAACAGATAATAATCAGATCATAATGATGTTACATTATCACTGATGTCGTTGTTGGATGACATATCCAAGAGATAATAATCGGATCATATAAATGTTTTAACATTTGAATCCATGCGATGGATACTGCCGAATCTATAAAAAGACTCCGAAATATCTGTTCGCCCTGACAGTCGGATATCTCAAAGCTCGAATAGGCGACCACATACGTCATGACTAATTGCGGACCAACAGGCCACTGCCTGGGACGAGCCTAATTTATTTGAAACCCCCGACTGAGGCGGGAAATAAAATATGTAAAAACCTACCGCTGTTGAGCGCCATTTGGGATTTGATTATTACTCCTTGGATTTATTGGTCGCTTAGTGGATCGTTTACTTGAAGAGGTGGCTCGGTTTATGTAAGGACGTCGATATGTGCTGAGTGGATCGCAGCCAAGTGGTTAGTAGCAGGCTCTGGTCAGCTCATAGCGTGGGCAGTGATGTGCTCACTGGACAGGGTTATGTGAATCCAGCAATCGGCGGATGTAGGTTGCATAAACTTCTTTCACTGGGTACAGTCGTGACCTTGAACTTGACACAGTCATGACCTTGAACTGGGAAAGGACCTTTCCCGACACTGGGAAAGAAGGGCCATTCCCGACACTGGGAAAGGGCCATTCCCGACACTGGGAAAGGAGCATTCCCGGGGCTGGGAAAAGGCCATTCCCGGGACTGGGAGAGGGCCATTCCCGGGACTGTGAAAGGGCAAATCCCGGGCTGTGAAAGGGCCATTCCCGGCACTGGTAAAGGTCCTATCCAGGGGCTGGTCAATGGCCTTTCCAAGGCCTTGGAAATGGCAATCAGCGGGACTGGGAAGGGTTTATTTCTGGCACTGGAGAATGGCCATTCCCGGGGCTGGGAAAAGGCCATTCCCGGGATTGTGATAGTGCCATTCCCATGGCTGAAAAAGGGCCATTCCCAGGACTGGGAACGGGCCTATTTCGGGGCTTGGAAGGGGCCATTCCCGGTCCTGAGAAATGCCATTCCTGGGACTGGGGAAGGGCCATTCCCGTGACTGGGAAAGGGCAATTCCTGGAACCTTGGAAAGGGCCATTCCCGGGGCTGGGAAAAGGCCATTCCCGTGACTCTGAAATGGTCATTCCGGGGACTGGGAAAGGTATTTTCCCGGGCCTGGGAAATGGCCTTTCCAAGGACTGGAAAAATGCCATTCCTGGGACTGGTAAATTTCCATTTCCGGGACTGAAAAAATGCCATTCCTGGCACTGGGAAATGGCAATTTCCTGGAATGGGATAGGTCCATTCCTGAAACTGCGAAAGGGTCATTCCCGGGAATGGGAAATGGGTTAATCCCGGGACTGGGAAAGGGCAATTTTAGACACTGGGAAAGGTCTATTCCCGGGAATTGCGCTTTCTCAGTCCCAGGAATGCCCTTTTCTCAGGCTCGGGAATGGTCCTTTCCCAGCCCCAGGAAATTGCCCTTTCCCAGCCCCGGGAATATCTTTTTACCAGCTCCGGGAAATCGCCCTTTCTTTTCCACGGGAATTGCCCTTTTCCAGTCCTGGGAATGGCCTTTTACTAGCCCCGGGAATGGCCTTTTCGCACTGCCTGGAAAGGGACCTTTTCCAGTCCCAGGAATAACCTATTCCCAGTCCCGGGAATGGCATACAGGACATATGTCATTGCTGTATCCCCTACAAGTAGTGCATACAGGACATAATTTGTCATTGATGTATCCCATACAAGTAGGTAAATACAGGGCATATTCCATGGCTGTATCCCTTATATGGGGGGCATACAGGACATATGTCATTGCTGTTTCTCATACAAGTTGATGATGACAGGAAATATGTGATTGCTGTATACCTAGCCCATTGTGGTTTACAACTAACTTATAAATGGCTGATGGACCAAATGGCCCTTTCCTATTTCCAGGATGGTGATTACCCAGCCCCGGGAATGGTCCTTTCCCAGTTACAGAGAATGGCCCTTTCCCAGTACTGGCAATGGCCTTTTCCCAGCCCCGGGAATTGCCTTTTCTCAGCTCCGGGAATGGACATTTCCCAGTGCCGGGAATGGCCCTTTCCAAGTCCCAGGAATGGCCTTTTCCGAGGCTCGGGAATGGTTCTTGCCCAGCGCATGGAATTGCATTTCCCAGGCTCGGGAATGTCCTTTCCCAGTGCCGGGAATGGCCCTTTCCAAGTGCCGGGAATGGCCCTTTCCAAGCCTCGGAAATTTCCCTTCCCAGTTCCGGGAATGGCCCATTCCCAGTCCCGGGAATGCCGCTTTCAAGTCCAGGGAATGGCCCTTTCCAAGTTCCACGAATGGCCCTTTCGCAGTCCCGTGAATTGCAACTCTTTCAGTCCCAGGAATAGCCCTTTCCCAGTCTTGGGAATTGCCATTTGCCTGGCCCGGGAAGGGCCCTTTTCCAGTCCCGGGGAGAGACCCTTTCCCAGTCCCGGGAATGGCAATTTCCTAGTCTAGGGAATGGCAATTTCCCAGCCCCGGAAGGGCCCTTTCCCATTCCAGGGAGAGGCCCTTTTTACAGCCCCGTGAATGCCATTTTCCCAACCCCAGGAATGGCCCATTCCCAGTCCCGGGAATGGCCCTTTTCCAGCCACGGGAATGGAAGATTCCCAGCCCCGGAATAGGCTTCTTCCCAACCCCGGTAATGGCCCTTTCCCAGTCCATTGGATGGCCCTTTCCCAGGCACGGGAATGGTCATTTACAAAGGTCCGGAAATGGGCATTTAGAAGTCCTGGGAAAGGTCATTTCCTAGTCCAAGGAATAGCCTTTTCCCAGCCCCGGGAGTGGACCTTCTCCAGTCCCGGGAAAAAACCCTTTCACACTCCTGGGAATGGCCCTTTCCCAGTCCGGGAATGGTCATTTCCCAGTTTTGGGAATGGCTCTTCCCCAGACCCGGGAAAAGCCCTTTTCAAGCCCCGAGAATGACCTTTTCAAAGTCCCGGGAATAGCCCTTTCCCAGCCCCGGGAATAAACCATTTCACAGTCCCAGTCTTGGCCCTTTCGCAAACCTGGAAAAGGCCTTTCCCAGTCCGGGAATGGCCATTTCCCAGTCCTGGGAATGGCCCTTCCCCAGCTCCAGGATAGGCCCTTTCCCAGCCACTATAATGGCCCTTTCCCACTCCCGGGAATGGCAATATCCTAGTCCAGGGAATGTTTTTCCCCAGCCCCGGGAAAGGCCCTTTCATTGGCCCAGGAACGACCCATTTCAAGCCCCTTGAATGGCCCTTTCTCAATCCCGGGAATGGCCCTTTCCCAGCCCCGGTATTTGCCCTTGCTTAGCCCCAGGAATGGCCCTTTTCCAGTCCCGGGAATGTCCCATTCCAGTCCCCGAAATGGTCCTTTCCAAGTCTCTGGAATGGCCTTTTCCCAGTCACGGAAACGGCCATATGCTAGGCCCGGGAATTGTCCTTTCACCGCCCCAGGATATGCCCTTTTAAAGCTCCGGGAAATGGCTTTTCCCCAGTCCCATGAATGGCCCTTTCCCAGTCCAGGGAATGGCCCTTTCCCAGTCTCGCGAATGGCCCTTTCCCAGTCCCGGGAGAGACCCTTTCCCAGTCCCGGGAATGGCAATTTCCTAGTCCATGGAATGGCCATTTGCCAGGTCCGGGAAGGGCCCTTTTCCAGTCCCGCGAGAGGCCGGAAATAGGCATTTACAAGTCCTGAGAAATGCCATTTCCTAGTCCCAGGAAAAGCATTTTTCCAGCCCCGTGAATGGCCCTTTCCCAGCCCCTGGATAAGCCCATTCCCAGTGCCGGGAATGTAGCTTTCCATCCCCGTGATTGCCACATTCCCAACCCCACAAATGGCCGTTTCCCAGTCCCTGTAATTGCCCTTTCCCAGCCCCGGGAGTGGCCCTTTTCCAGCCACGGGAAGTGAACATTCCCAGACCCGAGATAAGCTTCTTCACATCCCCGGGAATGGCCCTTTCCCAGTACCGGGAATGGCCCTTTCCCAGTCCCAGGAATGGCCTTTCTAAACCCTGGGAATAACCCTTTACCAGTCCCGGGAATGGCAATTTCCCAGCCTCAGGATTGGCCCATTCCGAGTCCCGGAATGGCCTTTTCCAGTCCCGGGAATGGCCCTTTCCAAGTCCCTGTAGTTGCCCTTTCACAGTCCCGGGAGTGGCCTTTTCCAGCCAGGGGAAATGAACATTCCCAACCCCGAGATAGGCTTCTTCCCAGCCCCGGGAATGGCCCATTTTCAGTCCCTTGAATGGCCCTTTCCCAGTCCCGGGAATGGCCAATTACCTTGTCCTGAAATAGGCAGTTACAAGTCCTGGGAAATGCCATTTCCTAGTCCAGGGAATAGCCTTTTCCCAGCCCCGGGAATAAACCCTTTCACGGTCCCTGGAATGGCCCTTTCCCAAACCTGGGAATTGCCCTCTCCAAGTCCCGGGAATGGTCATTTCCCAGCCCAAGGATAGACCCTTTCCCAGCCACGGTATAGGCCCTTTACCAGAACCGGGAATGGCCTTTTCACAATACCGGGAATGGCCCTTTCCCAGTCCTGGGAATGGAGCTTTCCAGCCCCGTGAATGCCACTTTCCCAACCCCAGGAATGGCCCTTTCCAAGTCGGGGATTGGCCCTTTCCCAGCCACGGGAATGGCCCTTTTCCAGCCACGGAAAGTGAACAATCCCAGACCCGAGATAAGCTTCTTCCCATCCCCGGGAATGGCCCTTTCCCAGTACCGGGAATGGCCCTTTCCCAGTCCCAGGAATGGCCTTTTTAAACCCTGGGAATAACCCTTTACCAGTCCCGGGAATGGCAATTTCCCAGCCTCAGGATTGGCCCATTCCGAGTCCCGGAATGGCCTTTCCCAGTCCCGGGAATGGCCCTTTCCAAGTCCCGAGAATGGCCCTTTCACAGTCCCGGGAATGGCCCTTTCCCAAGGCCGGGAATGGAACGTTACCAGTCCCGGAATGGCCCTTGCCAAGTCCCGGGAATGTCCCTTTCCTACTCTCGGGAACGGCCCTTTCCCAACTTTGGGAATGGCCCTTTCCCAACTTTGGGAATGGCCCTTTCCCAGCCCCGGGAATGGACCCTTTCCCAGTCCCGGGAATATTTCTTAACAAGTGTCGGGAATGGCCCTTTCCCAGTCCCGGAATGGTTTTGTCCCAGTACAGAGAATGGCCCTTTCCGAGCCACGGAATTGCCCTATACCAGTTCCGTGAATGGCAATTACCCAGCCCCGGGATAGGCCCTTTCCCAGTCCCTTTGAATTGCCATTTCATAGTCCCGGGAATGGCCTTTACCCAGACCCGGGAATGGCCCTTTCCTAGTCCAAGGAATAGCCTTTTCCCAGCCCTGGGAATGGACCTTCTCCAGTCCCGGGAAAAAACCCTTTCACAGTCCAGGGAATGGCCCTTTCCCAGTCCGGGAATGATCATTTCCCAGTTTTGGGAATGGCTCTTCCCCAGACCCGGGAAAAGCCCTTTCCCAGCCCCGAGAATTACCTTTTCCAAGTCCCAGGAATGGCCCTTCCCCAGCTCCGGGATATGCCCTTTGCCAGCCCCAATAATGGCCCTTTCCCAGTCCCGGGAATGGCCATATCCTAGCCCAGGGAATGGTTTTTTCCCAGCCCCAGGAAAGGCCCTTTCCTTTCCCCAGGAACGACCCTTTTCAATCATCGGGAATGGCCCTTTCCCAATCCCGGGAATGGCCCTTTCCCAGCCCCAGTATTGGCCCTTTCCCAGCCCCGGTAATGGCCCTTTCCCAGTCCCGGGAATGGCCCTTTCCCAGTCCCGGGAATTGCAATTTTTCCCTTCCCAGGAATTGCCCTTTCCCAGGCCAGGGCAAGACTTTTCCAGTACTGGGATTGACCCTTTCCCAGTCCCGGGAATGGCTAGTTCCTAGTAAAGGGAATGGCCATTTCCCAGGCCCGGGAGAGGCTCTTTCCTAGCCACTTGAATGGCCCATTCCCAGACACGGGAACGACCCAGGAATGGCCATTTCGCATTCCCGGGAATGGCCTTTTCCCAATCCCTTGAATGGCCATTTCCTAGACCCGGGAATGGCCAATTACCTGGTCCGGAAATGGACATTTACAAGTTCTGGGAAATGCCATTTACTAGTCCAGGGAATAGCCTTTTACCAACCCCGGGAAATAACCTTTCCAAGTCCCGGGAAAGGCCCTTTCCCAGCCCCGGGAATAAAACGTTTCACGGTCGCCCGGGAATTGCTCTTTCTCATACCTGGGATTTGCCCTTTCCAAGTCCTGGGAATGGCTATTTCCCAGACCAAGGATATGCCCCTTCCCAGCCCCGATATAGGCGCTTTACCAGCATCGGGAATGGCCCTTTCCCAGTCCCGGGAATGGCCCTTTCGCTGTCCCAGGAATGGCCTTTTTAAGCCCCGGGAATGGCCCTTTCCCAATCCCGGGAATGGCTTTTTGCCAGCCCCGGTATTGGCTTTTTCCCAGCCACTTGAATGGCCCTTTCCCAGTGCCGCGAATGGCCAATTCCTGTCCCCAAAATGGTCATTTCCAAGTCCCGGGAATGGCCCTTTCCCAGCCCCGGGGATAAACCCTTTCACAGTCCCGGGAATGGCCTTTTCTCAGTCCCGGGAATCGCCTTTTCCCAGCCCCGGGAAAGGCCCTTTCCCTGCCCCGGGAATGTACCTTTCCAAGTCCCGGGAATGGTCCTTTTCTAGCCCCGGGAATAAACCCTTTGCCAGTCCCGGGAATGGCCCTTTCCCAGTCCTGGGAATTGCAACTTTCCAAGTCCCGGGAATGGCATTTTCCCAAACCCGGGAATGGAGCTTTCCAGCCACGGGAATGCCACTTTCCCAAACCCAGGAATGGCCCTTTCCCAGTCCCGGGAATGGCCCTTTCCCAGCCCATGGAATGGCCCTTTTCCAGCCACGGGAAGTGAACATTCCCAACCCCGAGATAGGCTTCTTCCCAGTCCCGGGAATGGCCCTTTCCCAGTACCGGGAATGGCCCTTTCCCAGTCCCAGGAATGGCCTTTCTCAGCCCTATGAATAAGCCTTTACCAGTCCTGGGAATGGCATTTTCCAAGTCCAAGAAATTGCCATTTCCAAGGCCAGGGCAGGGCCCTTTTCCAGTCCTGGGAGAGACCCTTTCCCAGTCCCGGGAACGGCTAGTTCCTAGTCCAGGGAATGGCATCTTCCCAGCCCCGGGAATAGCCCTTTCCCAGCCCCGGGAGTTAACCTTTACAATTCCCGGCAATGGCCCTTTCCCAGCCCGGGGAATAAACCCTTTCACGGTCCCGGGAATGGCCCTCTCTCATACCTGAGAATGGCCCTTTCCAAGTCCCGGGAATGGCCAAGGATATGCGCTTTCCCTGCCCCGATATAGGCGCTTTACAAGCACCTGGAATGGCCTTTTTCCAGTCTGCAACTTTCCCAGTCCTGGCAATGGCCCTTTCTAAGTCCCGGGAATATCCCTTTCCCAGTCCCAGGAATTGCCATTTCCCAGTCCCAGGCATAGCCTTTCCAGCCCCGTTAAAGCCACTTTCCCAACCCCAGTAATGGCCCTTTCCCAGTCCGGGATTGGCCCTTTCCTAGCCCCGCGAATGGCCATTTTTCAGCAACGGGAAGTGAACATTCCCAGCCCCGAGATAAGCTTCTTCCCAGCCCCGGGAATGGCCCTTTCCCAGTACCGGGAATGGCCCTTTCCCAGTCCCAGGAATGGCCTTTCTCAGCCCTGGGAATAACCCTTTACCAGTCCCGGGAATGGCAATTTCCCAGCCTCGGGATAGGCCCATTCCCAGTCCCAGGAATCGCTTGTTCCCAGCCCCGGGAATGGCCCTTTCCCATTGCTGGAAATAAACCCTTTCCCAACCTGGGAAAGGCCCTTTCAAAGTCCCGAGAATGGCCCTTACCCAGTCCCTTGAATGGCCCTTTCCCAGTCCCGGGAATGGCCAATTCCAAGCCCCGGGAATTGCAACTTTCCCAGTCCCGGGAATGGCCCTTGTTAAGTCCCAGGAATGTCCCTTTCCTAGTCCCAGGAATGGCCTTTCTCAGCCCTGGGAATAACCCTTTACCAGTCCCGGAATGGCAATTTCCCAGCCCTGGGAATGGCCCTTTCCAAGTCCCTTAAATCGCCTTTTCCCAGGCCCGGGAATGGCCAAATACTTGGTCCGGAAATGGGCATTTACAAGTATTGGGAAATGCCATTTCCTAGTCCAGGAAATTGCCTTTTCCCAGCCCCGGGTTAGGCCCTTTCCTAGCCCCTGGATAGGCCTTTCCCGTGCCGGGAATGTCCCTTTCCCAGTCCCAGGAATGGCCCTTTCCCAGTCCTGGGAATGGCCTTTCCCAGTCCCGGGAATGGAGCTTTCCAGCCCCGTGAATGCCACTTTCCCAACCACAGGAATGGCCCTTTCCCAGTCCCGGGAATGGCCCTTTCCAAGCCCCGGGAATGGCCCTTTTCCAGCCACGGGAAATGAACATTCCCAGCCCCAAGATAGGCTTCTTCCCAGCCCCGGGAACGGCCCTTTCTCAGTCCCTTGAATGGCCCTTTCCAAGGCCCTGGAATGGCCAATTACCTGGTCCGGAAATGGGCAAAATCCATTCCCGGGGCTGGGAAAGGGCACTTCCCGGGTTTTGAAATGGGCCATTCCCGGGACTGGGAAAGGGCCTATCCCAGGGCATGGAAAGGGCCATTCCCGAGCCTTGGAAAAGGCCATTCCCGTGATTGGAAAAAGGCCATTCCCGGGAATGGGAAATTACCAATACCGGGACTGTGAAAGAGCCGTTCACGGTACTGGGAAAAGGTCCTATCCAGTGGCTGGTAAAGGGCATTTCCAAGCCTCAGTAATGGCCATTACCGGGACTGGGTAAGGGTTTATTTCCGGCAATGGAAAATGGCAATTACCGGGGCTGGGAAAAGGCCATTCCCGGGATTGGTAAAGGGCCATTCCCGTGGCTGGGAAAGGGCCATTCCCGGCACTGGTAAAGAACTAACCTGGGGCTTGGAAAAGGCCATTCCTGGGCCTGGGAAATGGCCATTCCCGGGACTGGGCAAGGGTCGTTCCCGGAACTGGGAAAAGGTTTATTTCCAGAACTGGGAAATGGCCATTCACCGGGGCATTAGACATTCTCCGATAGCATTAGACATTCTCTGTCAGCATTAGACATTCTAAGATATCATCAGACATTCTCAGGTAGCATTTGACATTCTCCGTTAGCATTAGAAATTCTAAGTTTAGCATTAGATTAGACATTCTAAGTTTGCATTCGACATTCTCCATTAGCATCAGACATTCTCAGTTAGCATTAGACATTCTAAGTTAGCATAAGACATTCTCTGTTAGCATTAGACATTCTCCGTTAGCATTTGACATTCTCAGTTAGCATTAGACATTCAGTACATTACATTCTCCATTAGCATTAGACATTCTCAGTTAGCATTAGACATTCTCAGTTAGCATTAGACATTCGTTAGCATTAGACAATCTCAGTTAGAATGAGACATTCTCAGTTAGCATTAGACACTCTAAGTTAGCATTAGACATTCTAAATTAACATTACACATTCTCCGTTAGCATTAGACATTCTAAGTTAGCAATAGATATTCTCCGTTTGCATTAGACATTCTAAGTTAGCATTAGACATTGTCCTTTAGCATTAGACATTCTAAGTTAGCATTAGATATTCTAAGTAAGCATTAGAAATTCTCAGCTAGCATTATACATTCTCCGTTAGCATTTGACATTCTAAGTTAGCAATAGACATTTTCAGTTAGCATTAGACATTCTCAGTTAGTATTAGACATTCTTCGTTAGCATTAGACATTCTAATTTAGCATTAGACATTCCCACTTAGCATTAGACATTTTAAGTTAACATTATACATTCTCCGTTAGCATTAGACATTCTAATTTAGCATTAGACATTCTCAGTTAGCATTAGACACTATAAGTTAGCATTATACATTCTCCGTTAGCATTAGACATTCTAAGTTAGCATTAGACATTCTAAGTAAGCATTAGACATTCTCCGTTAGCAATAGACATTCTAAAATAGCATTAGACATTCTAAGTAAGCATCACACATTCTCAGTTAGCATTAGAAATTCTCAGTTAGCATTAGACATTCTCCGTTATTAATAGACATTCTAAGTTAGCATTAGACATTCTAATTAAGCATTAGACATTCTCAGTTAGCATTAGACATTCTCCGTTAGCTTTAGACATTCACCGTTAGCATTAGACATTCTAATATAGCATTAAACATTCTAAGTAAGCATTAGACATTCTCCGTTAGCATTAGACATTCTAAGTAGCATCATAAATTCTCAGTTAGTATTAGACATTCTCCGTTAGCATCAGACATTCTAAGTTTAGCATTAGATTAGATATTCTAAGTTAGAATTTGACATTTTCCATTAGCATCAGACTTTCTCAGTCAGTTAGCATTAGACATTCTAAGTTAGCATTAGACATTCTAAGTTAGCATTATACATTTTCCGTTAGCATTAGACATTCTAAGTTAGCATTAGAAATTCTAAGTAAGCATTAGACATTCTCCGTTTGCATTAGACATTCTAAGTTATTTTTAGACAATCGAACTAAGTATTATACATTCTCAGTTAGCATTAGACATTCTAAGTTAGAGCATTAGACATTCTCTGTTAGCATTAGACATTCTCAGTTACTATTAGACATTTTCTGTTAGCATTAGACACTCTCTTTTAGCATTAGACATTCTCAGTTACTATTAGACATTCAAAGTTAGCATTAGACATTCTCAGTTAGCATTAGACATTCTAAGTAAGTATTAGACATTCTCCTTTAGCATTAAACAGTCTCAGTTAGCATTAGACATTCTCAGTTAGCATTAGACATTCTAAGTTAGCATTTTAAAGTCTCCATTAGCATTAGACATACTAAGTTAGCATTAGACATTCTCAGTTAGCATTAGACAGACATTCTCCATTAGCATTAGACACTCTCCGTTAGCATTAGACATTCTAAGTTAGCATTAAACATTCTAAGTAAGCATTAGACATTCTCCGTTAGCATTAGACATTCTAAGTAGCATCATAAATTCTCAGTTAGTATTAGACATTCTCCGTTAGCATCAGACATTCTAAGTTTAGCATTAGATTAGATATTCTAAGTTAGCATTTGACATTTTCCATTAGCATCAGACTTTCTCAGTCAGTTAGGATTAGACATTCTAAGATAGCATTAGACATTCTAAGTTAGCATTATACTTTTTCCGTTAGCATTAGACATTCTAAGTTAGCATTAGAAATTCTAAGTAAGCATTAGACATTCTCCGTTTGCATTAGACATTCTAAGTTATCATTAGACAATCGAAGTAAGTATTATACATTCTCAGTTAGCATTAGACATTCTAAGTTAGAGCATTAGACATTCCCTGTTAGCATTAGATTAGACATTCTCTGTTAGCATTAGACATTCTTGTTAGCATTGGATTAGACATTCTAAGTTAGCATTAAACATTTTCTGTTAGCATTAGACATTCTCTGTTAGCATTAGACATTCTCAGTTACTATTAGACATTCAAAGTTAGCATTAGACATTCTCAGTTAGCATTAGACATTCTAAGTAAGTATTAGACATTCTCCTTTAGCATTAAACAGTCTCAGTTAGCATTAGACATTCTCAGTTAGCATTAGACATTCTAAGTTAGCATTTTAAAGTCTCCATTAGCATTAGACATACTAAGTTAGCATTAGACATTCTCAGTTAGCATTAGACAGACATTCTCCATTAGCATTAGACACTCTCCGTTAGCATTAGACATTCTAAGTTAGCATTAAACATTCTAAGTAAATATTAGACATTCTCCGTTAGCATTAGACATTCTAAGTAGCATCATAAATTCTCAGTTAGTATTAGACTTTCTCCGTTAGCATCAGACATTCTAAGTTTAGCATTAGATTAGATATTCTAAGTTAGCATTTGACATTTTCCATTAGCATCAGACTTTCTCAGTCAGTTAGGATTAGACATTCTAAGATAGCATTAGACATTCTAAGTTAGCATTATACTTTTTCCGTTAGCATTAGACATTCTAAGTTAGCATTAGACAATCGAAGTAAGTATTATACATTCTCAGTTAGCATTAGACATTCTAAGTTAGAGCATTAGACATTCCCTGTTAGCATTAGATTAGACATTCTCTGTTAGCATTAGACATTCTTGTTAGCATTGGATTAGACATTCTAAGTTAGCATTAAACATTTTCTGTTAGCATTAGACATTCTCTGTTAGCATTAGACATTCTCAGTTACTATTAGACATTTTCTGTTAGCATTAGACATTCTCTGTTAGCATTAGACATTCTAAGTTACTATTAGACATTCAAAGTTAGCATTAGACATTCTCAGTTAGCATTAGACATTCTAAGTAAGTATTAGACATTCTCCTTTAGCATTAAACAGTCTCAGTTAGCATTAGACATTCTCAGTTAGCATTAGCCATTCTAAGTTAGCATTTTAAAGTCTCCATTAGCATTAGACATTCTCCGTTAGCATTAGACATTCTCAGTTAGCATTAGACATTCTCCGTTAGCATTAGACATTCTAAGTTAGCATTTGACATTCTAAGTTAGCATTAGACATTCTAAGTTAGCATTAGACATTCTAAGTTAGCATTATACATTCTCAGTTAGCATTAGACATTTTCAAATAGCATTAGACATTCTCAGTTAGTATTATACATTTCCTGTCAGAATTAAACACTCTAAGTTAGCATTAGACATTTTAAGTTAGCATTAGACTTTCTAAGTTAGCATTAGACATTCTCAGTTAGCATTAGACATTCTTGTTAGCATTGGATTAGACATTCTAAGTTAGCATTAAGCATTTTCTGTTAGCATTAGACATTCTCTGTTAGCATTAGACATTCTCAGTTACTATTAGACATTTTCTGTTAGCATTAGACACTCTCTGTTAGCATTAGACATTCTCAGTTACTATTAGACATTCAAAGTTAGCATTAGACATTCTCAGTTAGCATTAGACATTCTAAGTAAGTATTAGACATTCTCCTTTAGCATTAAACAGTCTCAGTTAGCATTAGACATTCTCAGTTAGAATTAGACATTCTAAGTTAGCATTTTAAAGTCTCCATTAGCATTAGACATACTAAGTTAGCATTAGACATTCTCAGTTAGCATTAGACATTCTCCGTTAGCATTAGACATTCTAAGTTAGCATTTGACATTCTAAGTTAGCATTAGACATTCTAAGTTAGCATTAGACATTCTAAGTTAGCATTATACATTCTCAGTTAGCATTAGACATTTTCAAATAGCATTAGACATTCTCAGTTAGTATTATACATTTCCTGTCAGAATTAAACACTCTAAGTTAGCATTAGACATTTTAAGTTAGCATTAGACATTTTAAGTTAGCATTAGACATTCTCAGTTAGCATTAGATATTCTCCGTTAGCATTAGACATTCTAAGTTAGTATTAGACATTCTAAGTTAGAATTAGACATTCTAAGTTAGCATTTTAAAGTCTCCATTAGCATTAGACATACTAAGTTAGCATTAGACATTCTCAGTTAGCATTAGACATTCTCCGTTAGCATTAGACATTCTAAGTTAGCATTTGACATTCTAAGTTAGCATTAGACATTCTAAGTTAGCATTAGACATTCTAAGTTAGCATTATACATTCTCAGTTAGCATTAGACATTTTCAAATAGCATTAGACATTCTCAGTTAGTATTATACATTTCCTGTCAGAATTAAACACTCTAAGTTAGCATTAGACATTTTAAGTTAGCATTAGACATTCTCAGTTAGCATTAGATATTCTCCGTTAGCATTAGACATTCTAAGTTAGTATTAGACATTCTAAGTTAGCATTAGACATTCTAAGTTAGCATTAGAGATTCTCTGTCAGCATTAGACACTCTATGCTAGCATTAGACATTCTCTGTCAACATTAGACATTCTAAGTTGGCATCAGACATTCTATGTTAGCTTTAGACATTCTGTGATAGTTTAAGTTACTGTAATGTGTGTGTGGTATGTGTGTGTTTAAAAAAAATATTAATTTGAACTGTGGAGAAGCTCTGATAAATTTGATGTGACATTGTCGCTGATGTCATTGTTGTTCTTCGTAATCAACAGATAATAATAAGATCATAATGATTTGACATTGTCGCTGATGTCATTGTTGGTCTTCGTAATCAACAGATAATAATCATATCATAATGGTGTGACATTGTCGCTCGCTGATGTCATTGTTGGTTTTCGTAATCAACAGATAATAATCAGATCATAATGATGTTACATTATCACTGATGTCGTTGTTGGATGACATATCCAAGAGATAATAATCGGATCATATAAATGTTTTAACATTTGAATCCATGCGATGGATACTGCCGAATCTATAAAAAGACTCCGAAATATCTTTTCGCCCTGACAGTCGGATATTTCAAAGCTCGAATAGGCGACCACATACGTCATGACTAATTGCGGACCAACAGGCCACTGCCTGGGACGAGCCTAATTTATTTGAAACCCCCGACTGAGGCGGGAAATAAAATATGTAAAAACCTACCGCTGATGAGCGCCATTTGGGATTTGATTATTACTCCTTGGATTTATTGTTCGCTTAGTGGATCGTTTACTTGAAGAGGTGGCTCGGTTTATGTAAGGACGTCGATATGTGCTGAGTTGATCGCAGCCAAGTGGTTAGTAGCAGGCTCTGGTCAGCTCATAGCGTGGGCAGTGATGTGCTCACTGGACAGGGTTATGTGAATCCAGCAATCGGCGGATGTAGGTTGCATAAACTTCTTTCACTGGGTACAGTCGTGACCTTGAACTTGACACAGTCATGACCTTGAACTGGGAAAGGACCTTTCCCGACACTGGGAAAGAAGGGCCATTCCCGACACTGGGAAAGGGCCCTTCCCGACACTGGGAAAGGAGCATTCCCGGGGCTGGGAAAAGGCCATTCCCGGGACTGGGAGAGGGCCATTCCCGGGACTGGGAAAGGGCAAATCCCGGGCTGTGAAAGGGCCATTCCCGGCACTGGTAAAGGTCCTATCCAGGGGCTGGTCAATGGCCTTTCCAAGGCCTTAGAAATGGCAATCAGCGGGACTGGGAAGGGTTTATTTCTGGCACTGGAGAATGGCCATTCCCGGGGCTGGGAAAAGGCCATTCCCGGGATTGTGATAGTGCCATTCCCATGGCTGAAAAAGGGCCATTCCCAGGACTGGGAACGGGCCTATTTCGGGGCTTGGAAGGGGCCATTCCCGGTCCTGAGAAATGCCATTCCTGGGACTGGGGAAGGGCCATTCCCGTGACTGGGAAAGGGCAATTCCTGGAACCTTGGAAAGGGCCATTCCCGGGGCTGGGAAAAGGCCATTCCCGTGACTCTGAAATGGTCATTCCGGGGACTGGGAAAGGTATTTTCCCGGGCCTGGGAAATGGCCTTTCCAAGGACTGGAAAAATGCCATTCCTGGGACTGGTAAATTTCCATTTCCGGGACTGAAAAAATGCCATTCCTGGCACTGGGAAATGGCAATTTCCTGGAATGGGAAAGGTCCATTCCTGAAACTGCGAAAGGGTCATTCCCGGGAATGGGAAATGGGTTAATCCCGGGACTGGGAAAGGGCAATTTTAGACACTGGGAAAGGTCTATTCCCGGGAATTGCGCTTTCTCAGTCCCAGGAATGCCCTTTTCTCAGGCTCGGGAATGGTCCTTTCCCAGCCCCAGGAAATTCCCTTTACCAGCCCCGGGAATATCTTTTTACCAGCTCCGGGAAATCGCCCTTTCTTTTCCACGGGTATTGCCCTTTTCCAGTCCTGGGAATGGCATTTTACTAGCCCCGGGAATGGCCTTTTCGCACTGCCTGGAAAGGGACCTTTTCCAGTCCCAGGAATAACCTATTCCCAGTCCCGGGAATGGCATACAGGACATATGTCATTGCTGTATCCCCTACAAGTAGTGCATACAGGACATAATTTGTCATTGATGTATCCCATACAAGTAGGTAAATACAGGGCATATTCCATGGCTGTATCCCTTATATGGGGGTCATACAGGACATATGTCATTGCTGTTTCTCATACAAGTTGATGATGACAGGAAATATGTGATCGCTGTATACCTAGCCCATTGTGGTTTACAACTAACTTTTAAATGGCTGATGGACCAAATGGCCCTTTCCTATTTCCAGGATGGCGATTTCCCAGCCCCGGGAATGGTCCTTTCCCAGTTACAGAGAATGGCCCTTTCCCAGTACTGGCAATGGCCTTTTTCCAGCCCCGGGAATTGTCTTTTCTCAGCTCCGGGAATGGACATTTCCCAGTGCCGGGAATGGCCCTTTCCAAGTCCCGGGAATGGCATTTTCCGAGGCTCGGGAATGGTTCTTTCCCAGCGCATGGAATTGCATTTCCCAGGCTCGGGAATGGTCCTTTCCCAGTGCCGGGAATGGCCCATTCCCAGTCCCGGGAATGCCGCTTTCAAGTCCAGGGAATGGCCCTTTCCAAGTTCCACGAATGGCCCTTTCGCAGTCCCGTGAATTGCAACTCTTTATGTCACAGGAATAGCCCTTTCCCAGTCTTGGGAATTGCCATTTGCCAGGCCCGGGAAGGGCCCTTTCCCAGTGACAGAGAATGGCCCTTTCCCAGTACTGGAAATGGCCTTTTCCCAGCCCCGGGAATTGCCTTTTCTCAGCTCCGTGAATGGACATTTCCCAGTGCCGGGAATGGCCCTTTCCAAGTCCCGGGAATGGCCTTTTCCGAGGCTCGGGAATAGTTATTTCCCAGCACATGGAATTGCATTTCCCAGGCTCGGGAATGGTTCTTTCCCAGTGCCGGGAATGGCCCTTTCCAAGTGCCGAGAATGGCCCTTTCCAAGCCTCGGAAATTTCCCTTTCCCGTTCCGGGAATGGCCCATTCCCAGTCCCGGGAATGCCGCTTTCAAGTCCTGGGAATGGCCCTTTCCAAGTTCCACGAATGGCCCTTTCGCAGTCCCATGAATTGCAACTATTTCAGTCCCAGGAATAGCCCTTTCCCAGTCTTGGGAATTGCCATTTGCCAGGCCCGGGAAGGGCCCTTTTCCAGTCCCGGGGAGAGACCCTTTCCCAGTCCCGGGAATGGCAATTTCCTAGTCTAGGGAATGGCAATTTCCCAGCCCCGGAAGGGCCCTTTCCCATTCCCGGGAGAGGCCCTTTTTACAGCCCCGTGAATGCCATTTTCCCAACCCCAGGAATGGCCCATTCCCAGTCCCGGGAATGGCCCTTTTCCAGCCACGGGAATGGAAGATTCCCAACCCCGGTAATGGCCCTTTCCCAGTCCCTTGGATGGCCCTTTCCCAGGCCCGGGAATGGTCATTTACAAAGGTCCGGAAATGGGCATTTAGAAGTCCTGGGAAAGGTCATTTCCTAGTCCAAGGAATAGCCTTTTCCCAGCCCCGGGAATGGACCTTCTCCAGTCCCGGGAACAACCCTTTCACACTCCTGGGCATGGCCCTTTCCCAGTCCGGGAATGGTCATTTCCCAGTTTTGGGAATGGCTCTTCCCCAGACCGGGGAAAAGCCCTTTTCAAGCCCCGAGAATGACCTTTTCAAAGTCCTGGGAATGGCCCTTCCCCAGCGTCAGGATAGGCCCTTTCCCAGCCACTATAATGGCCCTTTCCCACTCCTAGGAATGGCCATATCCTAGTCCAGGGAATGTTTTTTCCCCAGCCCCGGGAAAGGCCCTTTCATTGCCCCAGGAACGACCCATTTCAAGCCCCTTGAATGGCCCTTTCTCAATCCCGGGAATGGCCCTTTCCCAGCCCCGGTATTTGCCCTTGCTTAGCCCCAGGAATGGCCCTTTTCCAGTCCCGGGAATGGCCCATTCCAGTCCCCGAAATGGTCCTTTCCAAGTCTCTGGAATGGCCTTTTCCCAGTCCCGGAAACGGCCATATGCTAGGCCCGGGAATTGTCCTTTCACCGCTCCAGGATATGCCCTTTTAAAGCTCCGGGAAATGGCTTTTCCCCAGTCCCATGAATGGCCCTTTCCCAGTCCAGGGAATGGCACTTTCCCAGTCTCGCGAATGGCCCTTTCCCAGTCCCGGGAGAGACCCTTTCCCAGTCTCGGGAATGGCAATTTCCTATTCCATGGAATGGCCATTTGCCAGGTCCGGGAAGGGCCCTTTTCCAGTCCCGTGAGAGGCCGGAAATAGGCATTTACAAGTCCTGAGAAATGCCATTTCCTAGTCCCAGGAAAAGCATTTTTCCAGCCCCGTGAATGGCCCTTTCCCAGCCCCTGGATAGGCCCATACCCAGTGCCGGGAATGTAGCTTTCCATCCCCGTGATTGCCACATTCCCAACCCCACGAATGGCCGTTTCCCAGTCCCTGTAATTGCCCTTTCCCAGCCCCGGGAGTGGCCTTTTGCAGCCACAGGAAATGAACATTCCCAACCCCGAGATAGGCTTCTTCCCAGCCCCGGGAATGGCCCCTTTTCAGTCCCTTGAATGGCCCTTTCCCTGTCCCGGGAATGGCCAATTACCTGGTCTTGAAATAGGCAGTTACAAGTCCTGGGAAATGCCATTTCCTAGTCCAGGGAATAGCCTTTTCCCAGCCCCGGGAATAAACCCTTTCACGGTCCCTGGAATGGCCCTTTCCCAAACCTGGGAATTGCCCTCTCCAAGTCCCGGGAATGGTCATTTGCCAGCCCAAAGATAGGCCCTTTCCCAGCCACGGTATAGGCCCTTTACCAGAACCGGGAATGGCCTTTTCACAATACCGGGAATGGCCCTTTCCCAGTCCTGGGAATGGAGCTTTCCAGCCCCGTGAATGCCACTTTCCCAACCCCAGGAATGCCCCTTTCCAAGTCCGGGATTGGCCCTTTCCCAGCCACGGGAATGGCCCTTTTCCAGCCACGGAAAGTGAACATTCCCAGACCCGAGATAAGCTTCTTCCCATCCCCGGGAATGGCCCTTTCCCAGTACCGGGAATGGCCCTTTCCCAGTCCCAGGAATTGCCTTTCTAAACCCTGGGAATAACCCTTTCCCAGTCCCGGGAATGGCCCTTTCCAAGTTCCGAGAATGGCCCTTTCACAGTCCCGGGAATGGCCCTTTCCCAAGGCCGGGAATGGAACGTTCCCAGTAACGGGAATGGCCCTTGCCAAGTCCAGGGAATGTCCCTTTCCTACTCTCGGGAACGGCCCTTTCCCAACTTTGGGAATGGCCCTTTCCCAGCCCCGGGAATGGACCCTTTCCCAGTCCCGGAAAAGGCCCTTTCCCAGTCCCTTGAATGGCCCTTACCCAGGCCAGGGAATGGCCCTTTCCTAGTCCCTTGAATGGCCCTTACCCAGGCCCGGGAATGGCCAATTACCTGGTCCAGAAATAGGCATTTACAAGTCCTGGAAAATGCCATTTCCTAGTCCCAGGAATAGCCAGTCCCAGCCCCGGGAAAGGCCCTTTCCTAGCCTCAGGAATGAACCTTTCTAAGTACCGGGAATGGGAAGTGGCCATTCCCGGGAATAATCCTTAACAAGTGCCGGGAATGGCCCTTTCCCAGTCCCGGAATGGTTTTATCCCAGTACAGAGAATGGCCCTTTCCGAGCCACGGAATTGCCCTATACCAGTTCCGTGAATGGCAATTACCCATCCCCGGGATAGGCCCTTTCCCAGTCCCTTTGAAATGCCATTTCATAGTCCCGGGAATGGCCCTTTCCCAGTCCCGGGAATGGCCCTTTCCCAGTCCCGGGAATTGCAACTTTTCCCTTCCCAGGAATTGCCCTTTCCCAGGCCAGGGCAGAGCCTTTTCCAGTACCGGGAGTGACCCTTTCCCAGTCCCGGGAATGGCTAGTTCCTAGTCCAGGGAATGGCCATTTCCCAGGCCCTGGAGAGGCCCTTTCCTAAACCCTTGAATGGCCCATTCCCAGTCACGGGAACGAGCTTTTATCAGTCCCAGGAATGGCCATTTCCCAGTCCCGGGAATGACCCTTTCACAGTCCCGGGAATGGCCTTTTCCCCATCGCTTAATGGCCCTTTCCCAGACCCGGGAATGGCCAATTACCTGATCCGGAAATGGACATTTACAAGTCCTGGGAAATGCCATTTACTAGTCCAGGGAATAGCCTTTTCCCAGCCCCGGGAAAGGCCCTTTCCCAGCCCCGGGAATAAACCCTTTCACGGTCCCCCGGGAATTGCCCTTTCTCATACCTGGGAATTGCCCTTTCCAAGTCCTGGAAATGGCTATTTCCCAGACCTAGGATATGCCCTTTTCCAGCCCCGATATAAGCGCTTTCCCAGCCCCAGGAATGAACCTTTCCAAGTCCCGGGAATGGCCATTTCCCATTCCCGGGAATAATCCTTAACAAGTGCTGGGAATGGCCCTTTCCCAGTCCCGGAATGGTTCTGTCCCAGTACAGAGAATGGCCCTTTCCGAGCCACGGAATTGCCCTATACCATTTCCATGAATTGCAATTACCCAGCCCCGGGAATGGCCTTTATCCGGACCCTGGAATGGCCATTTCATAGTCCCGGGAATGGCCTTTACCCAGACCCTGGAATTGCAACCTTTCCCTTCCCAGGAATTGTCCTTTCCCAGGCCAGGGCAGAGCCTTTTCCAGTACCGGGAGTGACCCTTTCCCAGTCCCGGGAATGGCTAGTTCCTAGTCCAGGGAATGGCCCATTACCAGTCACGGGAACGACCTTTTATCAGTCCCAGGAATGGCCATTTCCAAGTCCCGTGAATGACCCTTTCCCAGTCCCGGGAATGGCCGTTTCCCAATCCCTTGAATGGCCCTTTCCCAGACTCGGGAATGGCCAATTACCTGGTCCGGAAATGGGAATTTACAAGTCCTGGGAAATGCCATTTACTAGTCCAGGGAATAGCCTTTTCCCAGGCCCGGGAAAGGCCCTTTCCCAGCCCCGGGAATAAACCCTTTCACGGTCCCCCCGGGAATTGCCCTTTCTCATACCTGGGAATTGCCCTTTCCAAGTCCTGGAAATGGCTATTTCCCAGACCAAGGATATGCCCTTTCCCAGCCCCGATATAGGTGCTTTACCAGCACCGGGAATGGCCTATTCCCAGTCCCAGGAAAGGCCCTTTCGCTGTCCCAGGAATGGCCATTTCCAAGTCCCGGGAATGGCCCATTTCCAGTTCCGGGAATTTCCCTTTCCCGGACCCGGGAATGACCCTTTCCCAGTCCCAGGAATGGCCTTTCGCAGCCCTGGGAATAACTCTTTACCAGTCCCGGGATAGGCCAATTCCCAGTCCCGGGAATGGCCTGTTCCCAGGCCCAGGAATGGCCCTTTCCCAGTGCCTGAAATAAACCCTTTACCAACCAACCCCGGGAATGGCCCTTTCAAATTCCCGGGAATGGCACTTTGGCAGTCCCGGGAATGGCCCTTTCTAAGTCACGTAAATGGCCCTTTCCCAGTTCCTGGAATGGCCATATCTAAATCTCGGGAATGACCCTTTCCCAGGCCCGGGAATGGCCCTTTTCAAGCCATGGGAAGTGAACACTCCCAGGCCAGGAATAGGCTTATTCCTAACCCCGGTAATGGCCCTTTCCCAGGCCCATGAATGGCCCTTTCCCAGGCCCGGGAATGGCCATTTACCAGGTCCGAAAATGGGCATTTAGAAGTCCTGGGAAAGGCCATTTCCTAGTCCAAGGAATAGCCTTTTCCCAGCCCTGGGAATGGAACTTCTCCAGTCCCGGGAAAAAACCCTTTCACAGTCCAGGGAATGGCCCTTTCCCAGTCCGGGAATGATCATTTCCCAGTTTTGGGAATGGCTCTTCCCCAGACCCGGGAAAAGCCTTTTCCCAGCCCCGAGAATTACCTTTTCCAAGTCCCGGGAATGGCCCTTCCCCAGCTCCGGGATATGCCCTTTGCCAGCCCCTATAATGGCCCTTTCCCAGTCCCGGGAATGGCCATATCCTAGCCCAGGGAATGGTTTTTTCCCAGCCCCAGGAAAGGCCCTTTGCTTTCCCCAGGAACGACCCTTTTCAATCACCGGGAATGGCCCTTTCCCAATCCTGGGAATGTCCCTTTCCCAGCCCCGGTATTGGCCCTTTCCCAGTCCCGGGAATTGCAATTTTTCCCTTCCCAGGAATTGCCCTTTCCCAGGCCAGGGCGAGACTTTTCCAGTACCGGGATTGACCCTTTCCCAGTCCCGGGAATAGCTAGTTCCTTGTCCAGGGAATGGCCATTTCCCAGGCCCGGGAGAGGCCCTTTCCTAGCCTCTTGAATGGCCCATTCCCAGACACGGGAACGACCCAGGAATGGCCATTTCGCAGTCCTGGGATTGACCCTTTCCCAGTCCCGGGAATGGCCTTTTCCCAATCCCTTGAATGGCCATTTCCTAGACCCGGGAATGGCCAATTACCTGGTCCGGAAATGGACATTTACAAGTTCTGGGAAATGCCATTTACTAGTCCAGGGAATAGCCTTTTACCAGCCCCGGGAAATAACCTTTCCAAGTCCCGGGAAAGGCCCTTTCCCAGCCCCGGGAATAAACCCTTTCACGGTCGCCCGGGAATTGCTCTTTCTCATACCTGGGAATTGCCCTTTCAATGTCCTGGGAATGACTATTTCCCAGACCAAGGATATGCCCTTTCCCAGCCCCGATATAGGCGCTTTACCAGCACCGGGAATGGCCTTTTCCAAGTCCCGGGAATGGTCTTTTCCCAGTCCCGGGAATGGTCTTTTCCCAGTCCCGGGAACGGCCATATGCTAGGCCCGGGAATTGTCCTTTAACCACCCCAGGATATGCCCTTTTACAGCTCCGGAAAATGGCTATTTCCCAGTCCCAGGAATGGCCCTTTCCCAGTCCAGGGAATGGCCCTTACCCAGTCTCGCAAATGGCCCTTTCCCAGTCGCGGGAATTGCAATTTTTCCAGTCCCAAAAATGGCCCTTTCCCAGTCCTGGGAATTAAAATTTTCCAGGCCCGGGAAGGGCCCTTTTCCAGTCCCGGGAGAGACCCTTTCCCAGTCCTGGGAATGGCAATTTCCTAGACCAGGGAATGGCCATTTCCCAGGTCCGGGAAGGGCCGTTTATCAGTCCCGTGAGAGGCCCTTTCACAGCCCCTTGATTGGCCCTTTCCCAGTCCCGGGAATGGGGTTTTCCAGCCCCGTGCCACTTTCCCAACCCCAGGAATGGCCCCCAGCCCAAGGATAGGCCCTTTCCCAGCTCTGGTATAGGCCCTTTACCAGCACCGGGAATGGCATTTTCCCAGTCCTGTTAATGGATTTTCGCTGTCCCGGGAATGGCCTTTTCTAAGGCCCGGGAATGGCCCTTTTCCCAGTGCCGGGAAATTTCCTTTCCCAGTCCCGGAATGGCCCTTCCCAGTCCCAGGAATGGCCTTTCTCAGCCCTGGGAATAACCCTTTACAAGTCCTGGGAATGGCAATTTCCCAGCCCCGGGATTGGCCCATTCCCAGTTACAGGATTGGCCTGTTACCAGTGCCGGAAATAAACCCTTTCCCAATCCCGGCCAAGGCCCTTTCCAAGTCCCAAGATTGGCCCTTTCACAGTGCCGGGAATGGCCCGTGCCCAGTCCTGGGAATGGCACATTCCTAGTCCCTTGAATACATTCCTGGGACTTTGAAAGGGCCATTCCCGGAACTGGGAAAAGGCATTTCCTGGGGCTGGGAAAGGGCCGCTCCTGAGATTAGGAAAGGGACATTCCTTGGACTTTGAATGGGCCATTCCCGGGACTGGGAAAGTATCAATTCCCGGGGCTTGGAAGTGGCCATTACCGGGTCTTGGAAAGTGCCCATTCAAGGGACTGGGAAAGGCCCATTCTCGGGACTTGGAAAGGGCCTTTCCCAGGTTGGGAAAGGGTTTATTTCCAGCAATGTGAAAGGACCATTCCCGGGGCTGGGAAATGGCCATTCCCGGGACTGGGAATGGGCCTATCCCGAGGCTAGGAAATTGCCATTTTTGGGACTGATAAAGGGTTATTCAGAGGGCTGAGAAAGGCCATTCCTTGGAAAGGGCCATTCCCGGTACTGGGAATGGGCCATTCCCGGGACTGGGAAGAAGCTTATCTCGGGGCTGGGAATGTTCACTTCCCGTGGCTGGAAAAGGGCCATTCGCGGGGCTAGGAAAGGGTCAATCCCGGACTGGGGAAAGGGCCATTCCTAAGGTTGGCAAAGTGGCTTTCCCGGGACTGGAAATGGCAATTCCTGGGACTGGGAAAGGGATATTCCCGGGACTGGGAAAGTTGCAATTCCCGGGACTGGGAAAAGGCCATTCCAGGTGCTGGTAAAGCGCCTATATCGGGGCTGGGAAAGGGCATATCCTTGGTCTGGGAAAGGGCAATTCCAGGAATGAGAGAGGGCCATTCTTGGGACCGTGAAAGGGTTTATTCCCAGGGCTGGGAAAGGGCCATTCCCAGGAATTGGAAATGGCCATTCCCTGGACTAGGAACTAGCCGTTCCCGGGACTGGTAAATGGTCTCTCCCAGGACTGTAAAAGGACTCTGCCCTGGCCTTGGAAATGGCATTTCCTTGGACTGGGAAAGGGCCATTCCCGGGACTGGGGAAGGGCCATTCTCGGGTCTGGGTAAAGGCCATTTCCGGGACCGTGAAATGGCCATTCTCGGGACTGGGAAAGGGCCTATCCCGGGGCTGGGAAATTGCCATTCACGGGAATGGTATAGGGCAATTCTGTGGCTGGGAAAGGGCCATTCTCTGTACTGTAACAGAACCATTTCCGGGACTGGGAAACGGCCATTCCCGGGACAGGGAAAAGGCCATTCGCAGGTTTGGAAATGGTTTTATTTCGGGGACTGGGAAAGGGCCATTCCCGGGACTTGGAAAGGTTCATTCCAGGGGCTGGGAAAGGGCCTTACCTGGGGCTGGGAAAAGGTTATTCCGGGGACTAGGAAATGGCATTTCCCAGGACTTGTAAATACCTATTTCCGGACCAGGTAATTAGCCATTCCCGGGCCTGGGTAAGGGCCATTCAAGGGACTAGGAAAGTTCCATTCCCGGGCCTGGGTAAGGGCCATTCAAGGGACTGCGAAAGGGCCATTCCCTATACTGGGAAAGGGCAATTCCCGGGGCTGGGAAAGGGCCATTCCCAAAGTTTGGAAAGGGCCGTTCCTGAGACTAGGAAAGGGACATTCCTGGGACTGGGAAAGGGCAATTCCCGGGGCTGGTAAAGGGCCAGTCCCAGTTCTTGAAACGGGCCATTCCCGGCACTGGGAAAGGGCCATTCCCGGGACTGTGAAAGGGCCATTCTCGGGACTTGGAAAGGGCCATTCCCGGGGCTGGGAACAGGCCAATCCTTGAACTGGAAATGGGCTAATCCCGGGGCTGGGAAATTGCCATTCCCAGGACTTGTAAAGGGTTATTCCCAGGGTTGAGAAAGGCCATTCCTGGGACTGGGAAGGGCCATTCCGGGACTGGGAAAGGAAAATTCCCGGCACTGGGAAAAGTGCCATTCCCGGGCTTAGAAAAGGCCATTCCCAGGACAGCGAAAGGGCCATTCCCGGGACTGGGAAGAGGCCATTCCCGGTGCTTGTAAAGGGCCTATACCAGGCCTGGGAAAGGGCCTATTCTTGGGCTGGGAAGTGGCCATTCCCGGGACTTGGAACGGTTTATTCCCAGGGCTGGGAAAGGGCCATTCCCGGGGCTGGGGAAAAGCTATTCCTGGGACTAGGAAATGGCATTTCGCAGGACTTGTAAATGCCTATTTCCGGACCAGGTAATTGGCCATTCCCGGGCCTGGGTAAGGGCAATTCAAGGAACTGGGAAAGGGCTATTCCCGGGACTGGAAAAGGGCCAATCCCGGGGCTGGGAAAGAGCCATTCCCAAAGTTGGGAAAGGGCCGTACCTGAGACTAGGAAAGGGACATTCCTGGGACTTTGAAAAGGCAATTCCCGGGACTGGGAAAGGGCAATTCCCGGGGCTGGAAAAGGGCCATTCCCAAAGTTGGGAAAGGGCCGTTCCTGAGACTAGAAAAGGGACATTCCTGGGACTTTGAAAGGGCCATTCCCGTGACTGGGAAAGTTGCAATTCCCGCAACTTCGAAGGGGCCATTCCTGGGACTGGGAAAGGGCCATTCTCGGGACTTGGAAAGGGCCTTTCCCAGAGTGGGAAAGGGTTTATTTCCGGCAATGGGAAAAGGCCATTCCCGGGGCTGGGATTAGGCCATTCCCGGGACTGGGAATGGGCCTATCCCGAGGCTGGGAAATTGCTATTCCCGGGACTGGTAAAGGGTTATTATCAGGGCTGAGAAAGGCCATTCCTGGGACTGGCAAAGGGCCATTCCCGGTATTGGGAAAGGGCCATTCCCGGGGCTGGGAAGAAGCTTATCTTGGGGCTGGGAATAATCAATCCCGTTGCTGGAAAAGGGCCATTCCCGGGGTTAGGAAAGGGCCAATCACGGACTAGGAACGGGCCATTCCCGGGCCTGGGTAAGGGCCATTCAATGGACTGGGAATGGACCGTTCCCGAGACTAGGAAAGGGACATTCCCGGGACTTCGAAAGGGCCATTCCCGGGACTGGGAAAGTTGCACATCCCGGGACACGAAAAGGGCCATTCCCGGGACTGGGAAAGGGTCATTCAAGGGACTGGGAAAGGGCCATTCCCAGGACCTGGAACAGGCCAATCCTGGAACTGGAAATAGGCTAATCCCGGGGCTGGGAAATTGCCATTCCCAGGACTTGTAAAGGGTTATTCCCAGGGCTAAGAAAGGCCATTCCTGGGACTGAGTAGGGCCATTCCGGGACTGGGAAAGAAAAATTCCCGTCACTGGGAAAAGGGCCATTCCCGGGCCTTAGAAAAGGCCATTCCCGGGACAGCGAAAGGGTAATTCCCGGGACTGGGAAAAGGCCATTCCCGGTGATGGTTAATGGCCTATACCAGGGCTGGGAAAGGGCATATCCTTTGCCTGGGAAATAGCCATTCCCGGGACTTGGAAAGGGCAATTCCCAGGTATGAGAGAGGGCCTTTCCCGGGACCGTGAAAGGGTTTATTCCCGGGGCTGGGAAAGGGCCATTCCCGGGTCTTGGAAAGGTTCATTCTCAGGGCTGGGAAAGGGCCTTTCCCGTGGCTGGGAAAAAGCTATTCCTGTGACTAGGAAATGGCATTTCCAAAAACTTGTAAATGACTTTTTTCTGACCAGGTAATTGGCCATTCCCGGGCCTGGGTAAGGGCCATTCAAATGACTGGGAAAGGGCCATACCCGGGCCTGTGTAAGGGCCTTAAAAGGGACTGGCAAAGGGCCATTCCCGGGACTAGGAAAGGGCCAATCCCGGCGCTGGGAAAGAGCCATTCCCAAAGTTGGGAAAGGGCCGTTCCTGAGACTAGAAAAGGGACATTCCTGGGACTTTGAAAGGGCCATTCCCGGGACTGCGAAAGGGCAATTCCCGGTTTTGGAAAAGGGCCATTCCCGAAGTTGGGAAAGGGCCGTTCCTGAGACTAGAAAAGGGACATTCCTGGGACTTTGAAAGGGCCATTCCCGGGACTGCGAAAGGGCAATTCCCGGGTTTGGAAAAGGGTCATTCCTGAATTTGGGAATGGGCCGTTCCTGAGACTAGAAAAGGGACATTCCTGGGACTTTGAAAGGGCCATTCCTGGGACTGGGACAGTTGCAATTCCCGGGACTTGGAAGGGGCCATTCCCGGGACTGGGAAAGGGCCATTCTCGGGACTTGGAAAGGGCCTTTCCCAGGTTGGGAAAGGGTTTATTTCCAGCAATGGGAAAGGGCCATTCCCGGGGCTGGGAACAGGCCATTCCCGGGACTGGGAATGGGCCTATCCCGAGGCTGGGAAATGCCATTCCCGGGACTGGTAAAGGGTTATTCCCAAGGCTTAGAAAGGCCATTCCTGGGACTGGGAAAGGGCCATTCCCGGTACTGGGAAAGGTTCATTCACGGGGCTGGGAAGAAGCTTATCTCGGGGCTGTGTATGTTCACATCCCGTCGCTGGATAAGGGCCATTTCCGGCTTTTGGTAAGGGCCATTCCCAGGACTGGGAAAGGGCCATTACTGAAACTGATAATAGGGCGTTCCCTGGACTGGGAAAGGGCCATTCCCGGGGCTAGGAAAGGGCCAATCACGGACTGGGAAAGGGCCAATTCTGTGGTTGGGAAAGTGGCTTTCACAGGCTGGAAAGGCCATTCCCGGGGACTGGGCAATGACCATTCCTGTGACTGGGAAAAAGATATACCCGGGACTTAGAAAGGGCCATTCCCGGGACTGGGAAAGTTGCAATTCCCGGGACAGGGAAAAGGCAATTCCACGTGCTGGTAAAGCGCCTATATCGGAGCTGGGAAAGGGCATATCCTTGGTCTGGGAAATGGCCATTCCCGGGACTTGGAAAATGGCAATTCCCAGGTATGAGAGAGGGCCTTTCCCGGGACTGTGAAAGGGTTTATTCTCGGGGCTGGGAAAGGGCCATTCCCTGGACTAGGAACTAGCCGTTACCGGGACTGGGCAAGGGTCTGTCCCAGGACTTGAAAAGGGCTCCGCCCTGGCCTTCGAAATAGCAATTCCTTGGACTGAGAAAGGCCATTCCTGGGACTGGGAAAGGGCCATTCCCGGTACTGGGAAAAGGGCATTCCCGGGGCTGGGAAGAAGCCTATCTTGGGGCTGGGAATGTTCGCTTCCCGTGGCTGGAAAAGGGCCATTCCCGGGACTGGGAAAGGGCAATTCCCGGTATTTGGAAAAGGGCCATTCCCGAAGTTGGGAAAGGGCCGTTCCTGAGACTAGAAAAGGGACATTCCCGGGACTTTGAAAGGGCCATTCCCGGGACTGCGAAAGGGCAATTCCCGGGTTTGGAAAAGGGTCATTCCTGAATTTGGGAATGGGCCGTTCCTGAGACTAGAAAAGGGACATTCCTGGGACTTTGAAAGGGCCATTCCTGGGACTGGGACAGTTGCAATTCCCGGGACTTGGAAGGGGCCATTCCCGGGACTGGGAAAGGGCCATTCTCGGGACTTGGAAAGGGCCTTTCCCAGGTTGGGAAAGGGTTTATTTCCAGCAATGGGAAAAGGGCCATTCCCGGGGCTGGGAACAGGCCATTCCCGGGACTGGGAATGGGCCTATCCCGAGGCTGGGAAATGCCATTCCCGGGACTGGTAAAGGGTTATTCCCAAGGCTTAGAAAGGCCATTCCTGGGACTGGGAAAGGGCCATTCCCGGTACTGGGAAAGGTTCATTCACGGGGCTGGGAAGAAGCTTATCTCGGGGCTGTGTATGTTCACATCCCGTCGCTGGATAAGGGCCATTTCCGGCTTTTGGTAAGGGCCATTCCCAGGACTGGGAAAGGGCCATTACTGAAACTGATAATAGGGCGTTCCCTGGACTGGGAAAGGGCCATTCCCGGGGCTAGGAAAGGGCCAATCACGGACTGGGAAAGGGCCAATTCTGTGGTTGGGAAAGGGCTTTCACAGGCTGGAAAGGCCATTCCCGGGGACTGGGCAATGACCATTCCTGTGACTGGGAAAAGGATATACCCGGGACTTAGAAAGGGCCATTCCCGGGACTGGGAAAGTTGCAATTCCCGGGACAGGGAAAAGGCAATTCCACGTGCTGGTAAAGCGCCTATATCGGAGCTGGGAAAGGGCATATCCTTGGTCTGGGAAATGGCCATTCCCGGGACTTGGAAAATGGCAATTCCCAGGTATGAGAGAGGGCCTTTCCCGGGACTGTGAAAGGGTTTATTCTCGGGGCTGGGAAAGGGCCATTCCCTGGACTAGGAACTAGCCGTTACCGGGACTGGGCAAGGGTCTGTCCCAGGACTTGAAAAGGGCTCCGCCCTGGCCTTCGAAATAGCAATTCCTTGGACTGAGAAAGGCCATTCCTGGGACTGGGAAAGGGCCATTCCCGGTACTGGGAAAAGGGCATTCCCGGGGCTGGGAAGAAGCCTATCTTGGGGCTGGGAATGTTCGCTTCCCGTGGCTGGAAAAGGGCCATTCCCGGGGCTGGGAAAGGGCCATTCCTGGGACTGGAAAAGGGCCATTCCTGGGGTTGGGAAAGTGGCATTCACGTGGCTCGAAAGCTCCATTCCCGGGTTTGGGAAAGGGCCATTTCGGGACTAGGAAAGTTGCAATTCCCGGGACTGGAAAGGGTTTATTCCCGGGGCTGGGAAAGGGCCATTCCCGGAACTTGGAAAGGTTCATTCCCGGGGCTGGGAAAGGGCCTTTCCCGGGGGTGGGAAAATGCCATTCCCGGGACTGAGAAAAGGCCATTCCTGGTGCTGGTAAAGGGCCTATACTGGGGCTGGGAAAGAGCCTATCCTTGGGCTTGGAAATGGCCATTCCCGGGACTTGAAAAGGGCAATTCCAAGGTTTGGTAAAGGACCCTTCCCGGGACCGTGAAAGGGCCTTTCCCGGGGCTGGGTAAAAGCTATTCCTGGGACTAGGAAATAGCATTTCCCAGGATTTGTAAATGCCTATTTCCGGACCAGGTAATTGCCATTCCCGGGTCTGGGTAAGGGACATTCATGGGACTGGGAAAGGACCATTCCCGGGCCTGGGTATGGGCCATTCAATGGACTGTGAAAGGGCCATTCCCGGGACTGGGAAAGGGCCAATCCCAGGGCTGGGAAAGGGCCATTCCCAAAGTTGGGAAAGGGCCGTTTCCGAGACTAGGAATGGGACATTCCCGGGACTTCGAAAGGGCCATTCAAGGGACTGGGTAAATGGAATTGCCAGGACTGGGAACGGGCCATTGCCGGCACTGTGAAAGGGCCATTCTTGGGACTTGGAAAGGGCTTTACCCGGGGTTGGGAAAGGGTTTATTTCCGGCACTGGGAAAAGGCCATTCCCGGGACAGCGAAAGGGCCATTCCCGGGACTGGGAAAAGGCCATTCCCGGTGCTGGTTAATGGCCTATACCAGGGCTGGGAAAGGGCCTATCTTTGGGCTGGGAAATGGCCATTCGCGGGACTTGGAAAGGACAATTCGCAGGTTTGGGAAAGTGGCATTCACGGGGCTGGAAAGGCCATTCCCGGGACTGGGAAATGGCCATTCCTGGGACTGGGAAAAGGATATTCCCGGGACTGGTAAAGAGCCATTCCCGGGCCTTAGAAAAGGCCATTCATGGGACTGGTAAAAGGCCATTCCCGGTACTGGGAAAGGGCCATTCCCGGGGCTGGGAAAAAGCTTACCTTGGGGCTGGAAATGTTCACTTCCCGTGGCTGGAAAAGGGCCATTCCCGGGGACTGGGAAAGGGCAATTGCCGGGACTGGGAAAGGGCAATTCCTGGGGTTGGGAAAGTAGCAGTAACGGGGCTGGAAAGCTCCATTCCCGGGACTGGGAAATGGCCATTCCTGGGACTGGTAAAAGGCCATTCCCGGTACTGGGAAAGGGCTAATCCCGGGGCTGGGAAAAAGCTTATCTCGGGGCTGGGAATGTTCACTTCCCGAGGCTGGTAAAGGCCATTCCCGGGGCTGGGAAAGGGCGATTCCCGGGACTGGGAAATGGCCATTCCTGGGACATTGGAAAGGGATTTTCCCGGGAATGGGAAAGTTGCAATTCCCGGGACTGGGAAAGGGCCATTTCCGGGCCTGGGATTAGGGCCATTCCTGGGCCTTAGAAAAGACCATTCCCGGGACAGCGAAAGGGCCAATCCCGGGACTCGGAAAAGGCCATTCCCGGAGCTCGTAAAGGGTCTATAACGGGGCTGGGAAAGGGCCTATCCTTGGGCTGGGAAATGGCTCATAACTAGGCAGCACACTGTCGCAAAATGCCACCATCGATGACGAAGTGAGCGTCAGAATTGCCAGAGCCAGCTCCACTTTTGGCAGGTTGTACCCAAATGTCTGGAACAGTGGTGCTCCCCACGCTGCTATATGCGTGTGAAACATGGACTGTGTATCAGCGCCATGCTAGGAAGCTTAACCACTTTCACTCAACAAGCCTCAGGAAGATCCTCGGCATAAAGTGGCAGGATAAAATACCAGACACAGTGGTACTGACCAAGGCAGGTCTCCCCAGCATATTCACACTCCTGATGCAGTCCCAGCTTCGTTGGGCAGGGCACGTGGTCCGAATGCCAGATGAGAGACTGCCAAAGAGACTCTTCTATGGCGAGCTCCAGCATGGCCAGCGGTCCCACGGTGGGCAAAAGAAACGCTACAAAGACACACTGAAAGTCTCACTAAAAGCGTTTGCCATCGACCCAGACACGTGGGAACTTGCTGCAAAGGACCGTTCCACCTGGCGTTCTTCCATCCACGAAGGTGCCAAGTCATGCGAGGCAAACAGGATCACCTCAGCAGAAAAGAAGAGGCAAGCCCGAAAGGCCCGTGCTGTCAACCCTCCTGGAGATGTCCCACTCGTCCCTTGTCCCTGCTGTTCCCGAACCTTCCGTGCTAGGATCGGCCTCATCAGCCATCTGCGCACGCACAAACAAAGCCAGTCCCAGCAACCCTCGGATGACTAGAGTGGTCTTCTTCGAATCGACGGACGAACAACACAACAATCTAACTTAGAATGTCTGATGCTAACTGAGAATGTCTAATGCTATTTGAGAATGTCTAATGCTAACTGAGAATGTATAATGCTAACTTGGAATGTCTAATGCTAACTTAGAATGTCTAATGCTAACTTAGAAAGTCTAATGCTAACTTAGAATGTCTAATGCTAACGGAGAATGTCTAATGCTCACTGAGAATGTCTAATGCTAACTGAGAATGTCAAATGCTAACGGCGAATGTCTAATGCTTACGCAGAATGTCTAATGCTAACTGAGAATGTCTAATGCTAACTTAGAATGTCTAATAGTAACGGAGACTGTCTAATGCTAACAGAGAATGTCTAATGCTAAATGAAAATGTGTAATGCTAACTTAGAATGTCTAATCTAATGCTAACAAGAATGTCTAATGCTAAAGGGGAATGTCTAATACTTACTTAGAATGTCTAATGCTAACTTAGAATGTCTAATGCTAACTTAGAATGTCTAATAGTAACGGAGACTGTCTAATGCTAACAGAGAATGTCTAATGCTAACAGAAAATGTCTAATGCTAACTTAGAATGTCTAATCTAATGCTAAAAAGAATGTCTAATGCTAACAGAGTATGTCTAATCTAATGCTAACAGAGAATGACTAATGCTCTAACTTAGAATGTCTAATGCTAACTGAGAATGTATAATACTTACTTAGAATATCTAATGCTAACATAGAATGTCTAATGCTAACAGAGAATGTCTAATGCTTACTAAGATTGTCTAATCTTAACTTAGAATGTCTAATGCTAACGGAAAATGTCTAATGCTAACTTAGAATGTCTAATGCTAACTGAGAATGTCTAATGATAAATTAGAATGTCTAATGCTAACGATGAATGTCTAATGCTAATTTAATGTTTCTAATGCTAACGGAGAATGTCTAATGCTAACTTAGAATGTCTAATAGTAACGGAGAATGTCAAATGCTAACAGAGAATGTCTAATGCTAACAGAAAATGTCTAATGCTAACTTAGAATGTCTAATCTAATGCTAACAAGAATGTCTAATGCTAACAGAGAATATCTAATCTAATGCTAACAGAGAATGTCTAATGCTCTAACTTAGTATGTCTAGTGGAAACTGAGAATGTATAATCCTTACTTACAATGTCTAATGCTAACTTAGAATGTCTAATGCTAACGGAGAATGTCTAGTGCTAACTTAGAATGTCTAATGCTAACTGAGAATGTCTAATGCTTACTTAGAATGTCTAATGCTAACTTAGAATGTCTAATGCTAACGGAAAATGTGAGATGCTAAATTAGAATGTCTAATGCTAACTGAGAATGTCTAATGCTAAATTAGAATGTCTAATGCTAAATTAGAATGTCTAATGCTAACGGAAAATGTCTAATGCTAATTGAGCATGTCTAATGCTAACTGAGAATGTCTAATAATAACTTAGAATGTCTAATGCTTACTTAGAATGTCTAATGCTAACTGAGAATGTCAAATGCTAACGGAGAATGTCTAATGCTAACAGAGAATGTCTAATGCTAACTTAGAATGTCTAATGCTAACTGAGAATGTCTGATGCTAATGGAAAATGTCGAATGCTAACTTAGAATGTATAATCTAATGCTAAACTTAGAATGTCTAATGCTAACGGAGAATGTCTAATGCTTACTTAGAATGTCTAATGCTAACTTAGAATGTCTAATGCTAACGGAGAAAGTCTAATGCTAACGGAGAATGTCTAATGCTAACTGAGAATGTCTAATGCTAACTGAGGATGTCTAATGCTTACTTAGAATGTATAATGCTAACTTAGAATGTCTAATGCTAACGGAGAATGTCTAATGCTAACTGGGAATGTCTGATGCTTACTTAGAATGTCTAATGCTATTTTATAATGTCTAATGCTAACGGAGAATTTCTAATGATAACTTAGAATGTCTAATGCCAACTTAGAAAGAATTAGACATTCTAAGTTGGCATTAGAATTAGACAAACGGAGAATGTCTAATGCTTTCGGAGAATGTCTAATGCCCCGGTGAATGGCCATTTCCCATTTCTGGAAATAAACCTTTTCCCAGTCCCGGGAATGACCCTTGACCAGTCCCGGGATTGGTCATTTCCCAGGCCCAGGAATGGCCTTTTCCCAGCCCCAGGATAGGTCTATACCAATTCCGGGAATGGCCATTTCCCAGCCGCGGGAATAGCCCTTTCCCAGTGCCGGGAATGGCCCTTTCCAAGACACGAGAATGGACCTTTCCCAGGCCCGGGAATGGCCCTTTTCCAGCCCCGGGAATGGTCTTTTCGCAGCCCCGGAAATTGCCATTTTCCAGTGCCGGAAATAAACCCTTACCCAGTCCCGGTAAGAAATCCCCAATCCGCATGATGCTATAGGGACAGAACAAATCGATGCGAATTGGCTCCATATTCGAGACACTATTTACAACACCTCTCTTGCCGTCCTCGGGAGGAAGGAAAGAAAAAATGCAGATTGGTTTGAGGCCCACTGGGTTACAATGAATCCCGTGACGGAGACAAAAAGAAAAGCTCTACTGGCCTACAAAGCTTCCCCAGGACCTGACACCCTGAAATGTCTCAGAAGTGCCAGAAACACAGCCCGGAAGACTGCACGTTTTTGCGCTAACACTTATTGGGTGGAATTATGCAAAAGCATTCAATCTGCTGCTGATCAGGGAGATATAAAACAAATGTACGAAGGCATAAAAAAGGCCACTGGGCCCACAACTTCAAAGTCAGCTCCAATCAAGACAAAATCAGGTGAGATGATCACAGAACGAGACAAGCAGATGCGGCGCTGGACTGAGCACTATCTAGAACTCTATGCGACACAGAATGTAGTATCTGACTCTGCCATAGAAAGAATACCAGATCTACCAGTTCTAGATCAGCTTGATGCTCCACCGTCAATAGAGGAGCTTGGTAGGGCTATCGATCATCTGAGAAATGGAAAGGCCCCAGGCAACGATGGCATTCCTGCAGAAGTCCTTAAGCACGGCCATCCAGCACTACTGAAGCCTCTGCACGAACTCATATGCGATTGCTGGGAACGCGGTCACATCCCACAGGACATGCGTGACGCCAAAATAGTTACGCTTTATAAGAACAAAGGAGATCGCAGCGATTGCAATAACTATCGTGGTATCTCCTTACTGAGTATTGTGGGAAAGGCTTTTGCCAGAGTGATCCTTGCACGCCTGCAAATTCTGGCGCAAAATGTCTACCCAGAATCACAATGCGGTTTTCGGGCTGGCCGGTCAACAATGGACATGATCTTCTCACTCCGTCAGCTACAAGAGAAATGTCGGGAGCAACAGAAAGCCCTCTTTGTTGCCTTCATAGATCTAACAAAGGCATTTGACCTGGTCAGCCGCGAGGGTCTGCTACGTATATTGGAAAAAATAGGATGCCCGCCGCGGCTTCTCTCCATCATCGAGTCCTTCCACACCAATATGCACAGCACAGTGCTCTTCGATGGTGCCACCTCAGAACCCTTTCCCAGTCTGTAGCGGAGTCAAACAGGGCTGTGTACTGGCTCCAACACTCTTCGGTATCTTTTTCTCGATGCTACTGCGTCATGCATTCGAGGACTGTTTCGAGGGTGTAAACATCCATACCAGGGCGGATGGAAATCTGTACAACATCAGCCGTCTCCGTGCAAAGAGAAAAGTGGAAAATGTTTTAATTAGAGAGCTGCTCTTCGCGGATGACGCAGCCCTTACCTCACATTCAGAGATAGGTCTCCAACTTTTGGTCGACAAGTTCTCAGAGGCATGCAAAGATTTTGGTCTAACGATAAGCCTCAAAAAGACCAACATTATGAGACAAGGAACTGACTGCTTCCCAGCAATCTCCATTGAGGGAAACACCTTGGATGTCGTCGATGATTTTACCTACCTTGGCAGTAACATCACAAGCACACTCTCCCTGGAAAAGGAAATTGAAACCAGAATCGGCAAGGCTTCATCATTAATGGCTAGGCTGAATAAAAGAGTGTGGAACAATGCACAGCTCATTGCTAGGACAAAAATCACTGTGTACCAGGCCTGCGTGCTCAGCACACTCCTCTATGGCAGCGAGTGCTGGACGACCTATGCCAAACAAACAAAGCAACTCAACAGCTTCCACTTACGATGCTTGCGCAGGATTCTGCACATCAAGTGGCAGGACAAGATAACGAATGTCGAGGTACTCAGAAGGAGTCATATGCTGAGCATGCACTCAATCCTGAGTGAGAGGCGCCTGCGGTGGCTGGGACATGTCCGCAGGATGAACTCGGAGCGCATTCCAAGAGCCCTGCTTTATGGTGAGCTGGCAACTGGTATGCGGAAGAGAGGACGCCCCTGCTTGCGCTTCAAGGATGTCTGCAAGAAAGACATGAGTCTGGCGCAGATAGACCATAAAACGTGGGAAACCATTGCTGAGGAACGCACCTCCTTGCGGGCTAAAGTACGCGAGGGCATCCAAGTCGCGGAAGCTGCCCTTACAGTCAAGAGCGAGGAGAAAAGGGCCAGGAGAAAGGGGAAGGGGGGCAGAGGAGCAGGAGGAAACGCCATCATCCCATGAGGATGGACGGATGCCATAGTAGTCCCGGTAATGGCCATTACTCAGGCTTGGAAATGCCCTTTACCAGCCACTGGATAGGATCTTTTCCCAGTACCGGGAACGACACTTTCACAGTCCCGGTATTGGTCATTTCCCATGCCCGGGAATGGCCTTTTTCCAGTCACGTGAATGTCCATTTCCAAGGCCCAGGAATGACCCTTTCCAAGCCCTGGGAATGGATTTTGTACAGTCCTAGGAATGGCCCTTTCCCAATGCCTTTAATCGCCCTTTCCCAGTCCCGGGGATTGCCCTTTCCCAGTCCCAGGAATTGCCCTTTCCCAGCCCCGGTATTGGCCCTTGCCCAGCCAGGGGTATGCCCTTTCCCATCTCCTTGAATGTTCCTTTCCCAGGCCCGGGAATGGCCATTTACCAGGTGCACGATTCGGCCTTACCCCAGTTCCGGGAATGGCCCTTTACCAGTCCCGGGAATGGCCCTTTCCACGCCCCGGAAATAGACTTTTCCCAGCCCCGGGAATGGCCTTTTCCCAGCCCCGAGAATGGCCATTCTCCAGTGCCGGAAATAAACCCTTCCCAGTTCCGGTGATTGGCCATTTCCAAGGCCTTGGAAAGGCCATTTACCAGCCCATGGATAGTACCTTTACCAATGCCGGGAATTGCCCTTTCCCAGCCCAGGGCATTGCCCTTTCCCATTCCCGGAAATGGCCCTCTCCCAGTCCCAGGAATGGCCATTTCCCAGGCTCGAGAATGGTCCTTTCCCAACGCTGAGAATGGCCCTTTCCCAGTCCTGGGAATGGTCTTTTCCAAGTGACAGGAAATGGCCCTTTCCTACCTGGGAATGGCCCTTTCCCAGTCCCGAGAATGACCCTTTCCCAGTCCCGGGAATGGCCCTTTCCCATTCTCGGGAATATTCCTTTCCCAGTGCCGGGAATAGTCCTTTCCCATGCCCGGGATTGGCCCTTTTCCAGCTACGGGAAACGGTATTTTACCAGCTCCGGGAATGGCCCTTTCCCAGCCCCAGGAAATCGCCCTTACCCAGCCCCGGGAATATCCCTTTACCAGCTCCGGGAAATCATCCTTTCCCAGTCCCGGAAATGGCCTTTTCCCAGCCCCGGGAATGGCCCTTTCCCAGTGCCAGGAATGGAACTTTCTCAGTCCCGGAAATGGACCTTTTCCAGTCCCGGGAATGGCATACAGGACATATGTAATTGCTGTATCCCCTACAAGTAGTACATACAGGACATAATTTGTCATTGATGTATCCTATACAAGTGAGTAAATACAGGGCATATGCCATTGCTGTATCCCATTGATGTGGGGGCATACAGGACATATGTTATTGCTGTATACTAGCCCATTGTGGTTAAAAACAATATTTTGACATGCTTATGGACCAAATGGCATTTCCAATTCCCGGGAAAGGCCTTTTCCCAGCCCCGGGTTCGTCCTTTCCCAGTGCCGGGAATGGCCCTTTCCCAGTCCCGGGAATGGTCCTTTCCCAGTGACAAAGAATGGCACTTTCCCAGTACTGGGAATGGCCCTTTTCAAGCCCCAGGAATGGCCCTTTACCAGACCCGGGAATGGCCTTTTCCCAGCCCCTAGAATGGCCACTTTCCAGTGCCGGAAATAAACCTTTTCCCAGTCCCAGCAATTGCCATTTCTCTATCCCGGGAATACCCATTTCCCAGTCACTGGAATGGACCTTTTCCAGCCCCCTGCTCGGCCACTTCACAGTCCCGGGAATGGTCGTCTCCCAGTGACAGGGAATTGCTCTTTCACAGCCCTATCAATGGCCCTTTCCAAGTCCTGGGAATGGCCCTTTTCAAGTCCCAGGAAAGGTCCTTCACCAGTCCCGGGAATGGCCCTTTCCCAGCCCCGGGAAAGGCCTTTCCAAGCCCTGGGAATGTCCATTTCCCAGTTCTGGAAAGAAACCTTTTCCCAGTCCCGGGAATGGCCCTTGCCCAGTCCCGGGAATGGCCATTTACCAGGCTCAGGAATGGCCTTTTCCCAACCCCTGGATAGGCCTTTAACAATGCCGAGAATGGCCCTTTCCCAGCCACGGAATTGCCCTTTCCCAGTGCCGGGAATGGCCCTTTCCCAGCCACGAGAATGGCCCTTTACCAGTCCCGGGAATGGCCCTTTCCGAGCCCCGGGAATGGCCTTTTCCCAGCCCCGAAAATGGCCATGTATCAGTGCCGGAAATAAACCCTTTCCCAGTCCCGGTAATGGTCATTACCCAGGCTTGGAAATGCCCTTGACCGGCCCCTGGATATGACCTTTACCTGTGCCAGGCATGGCCCTTTCCCAGCCCCAGGAATGGCCCTTTCCCAGCACTGGGAATGTCCTTTTCCCAGTCCTGGGAATGGCCCTTTCCTAGTCCCTGAATGTCCTTATCCCAGGCTTGGGAAAGGCCATTTCACAGTCCCGGGAATGGCCCTTTCCCAGCCCCGGGAATGGCCTTTTCCCAGCCTGGGGAATGGCCCTTTCACAGTCCCGGGAAGTGCCCTTTCCCAGACCCGGGAATGGCCTTTTCCCAGTCTCGGGAAGATTCCATTCCCAGCCCCGGGAATGACCTTTTTACAGTCCTAGGAATGGTTCTTTCCCAATGCCTTTAATCGCACTTTCCCATTCCGGGAATCGCCCTTTCCCAGTCCCAGGAATCGCCCTTTCCCAGCCCCGGAATTGGCCCTTGCCCAGCCACGGGTTGGCCTTTTCCCAGTCCCTTGAATGTCCCTTTCCCACTTCCGGGAATGGACAATTACCAGGCGTGGGAATGGGCCTTAAACAGTTCCGGGAATGGCCCTTTTCAAGCCACGGGAATGGCCCTTTCCCAGCCCTAAGCATGGCCTTTTCCCAGCCCTAAAAATGGCCTTTTCCCAGCCCCGGGAATGGCCTTTCTCCAGTGCCGGAAATAAAGCCTTCCCAGTTCCGGTGATTGGCCATTTCCAAGGCCTTTGATAGGCCATTTAACAGCCCCTGGATAGGCCCTTTACCAGTGCCAGGAATGGCCCTCTCCCAGTCCCGGGAATGGCCTTTTACCAGGCTCGGGAAAGTTCCTTTCCCAACGCTGGGAATGGCCCATTCCCAGTCCCGTAATGGTCCTTTCCCAGTAACAGGGAATGGCCCTTTCCTACCCGGAAATCACCCTTTCCTAGTCCCGGGAATGTTCCTTTCCCAGTGACAGAGAATGGCACTTTCCCAGTACTGGGAATGGCCTTTTTAAAGCCTCGGGATTGACCCTTTATCAGTCCCGGGAATGGCCCTTTCTCAGCCCCGGGTATAGCCTTTTCTCAGCCCCGGGAATGGTCATTTTCCAGCATAGGAAAAAAACATTTTCCCAGTCCCGGAAAAGGCCCTTGCCCAATTCCGTTATAGGCCTTAGTGCCGGGAAGGGCCCTAACCCAGCTCCGGGAATTGCCTTTTCCAATTTCCGGGAATAGTCCTTTCCCCTTCCCGGGAATGGCCCATTCCCAGTCCCGGGAATGGCCCTTTCCCAGCCCTGGAATAACACGTTTCCAAATACCCAGAATTGCTATTTTCCAGTCCCTTGAAGGGCGCTTTCCCAGTCCCGGGAATGGCGAATTTCAAGTCCCGGAATGGCCATTTCCCAGCCCCGGGAATGGCCTTTTCTCAGCCCAAGAATGGCCATTTCACAGTACCGGAAATAACACTTTTCCCAGTCCCGGGAATGTCCCTTGCCCAGTCCCGTGATAGGCCTTTACCAGTGCCGGGAATGGCCCATTCCAAGTTCCGGAAATTGCCTTTTCCCAGGCTCGGGAATGGTCCTTTCAAAGCACCGGAAATTGCCCTTTCCCAGTCCAGGGAATGGATATTTCCTATTCCCGGGAATGGCCTTTTGCTAGCCACAGGAATGGTCCTTTCCAAGTGTCGGGAATGGCCCTTTCCCAGACCAGGGAGATTCCATTTCCCAGTGCCGGAAATAAACCCTTTCCCAGTTTCGGGAATGGCCCTTTCACAGTCCCAGGAAAGGCCCTTTCCCATCCCCTTGAATTGGCCCTTTCCCAGTTCCGGGAACGGCCCTTTACCAGTCCCGGGAATGACCCTTTCACAGTCACCAGAATGGCCCTTTCCCAATCCTGGGAATGTCCCTTTCTCAAACCTAGGAATGGCCATATCCCAGTCCCGGGAATTTCAATTTCCAAACTTGCGAATGGCCCTTTGCTAGCACTGTGATAGGCCCTTTCCCAGCCTCAGGAATGGCTCTTTCCTAGTCCCGGGAATGGCACTTTCCCAGCCTCGGAAATGGCCTTTTCCAATTCCCGGGAACGGCCCTTTCACATTCCCGGTATTGGTCATTTCCCATTCCCGGGAATGGCTCTTTCCCAGCCCCAGGAATGGCTCTTTTCCGGCAGTGGGAATGACTTTTTCCCAGTCCCGGGAATGGCCCTTTCCTAGTCCATGGAATGGCTTCCCAGCCTTGGGATCGGCCCTTTCACAGTCCCGGGAAAGGCCCTTTCCCAGCCCCGGGAATGACCTTTTCCCAGTTCCGGGAAGTGCCCTTTCCCAGCCCCGGGAATGGCCTTTTTACAGTCCTAGGAATGGCCCTTTCCCAATGCCTTTAATCGCACTTTCCCAGTCCGGGAATCGCCCTTTCACAGTCCCAGGAATTGCCCTTTTCCAGCCCCGGTATTGGCCCTTGCCCAACCACGGCTATTGCCCTTTCCCAGTCCCTTGAATGTCCCTTTCACAGGCCCGGGAATGGCCCTTTCCCAGCCCTGGGAATGGCCTTTTCCCAGCCCCGAGAATGGCATTTCTCAAATGCCGGGAAAAAAAACTTCCTAGTCCCGGTGATTGGCCATTTCCAAGGCCTTTTAAAGGCCATTTACCAGCCCCTGGATCGTACCTTTACTAGTGCCAGGAATGGCCCTTTCCCAGCCCCGGGAATTGCCCTTTCCCAGTACCGGGAATGGCCCTTTCCTACCCGGAAATGGTCCTTTACCAGTCCCGGAAATAGTCCTTTCCCAGTGACAGATAATTGCCCTTTCCCAGTACTGGGAATAACCGGGAATAACCCTTTATCAGTCCCGGGAATGGCCCTTTCTCAGCCCCAGGAATGGCCTTTTCTTAGCCCCGGGAATTGCAATTTTCCAGTATAGGAAATAAACCTTTTCCAAGTATCGGAAGAGGCCCTTGCCCAGTCCCGGGATAGGCCTTGCTGCCGGGAATGGCCCTAACCCTGCCCCGGGAATTTCCTTTTCCAATTGCCGGAATGGCTCTTTACCATTCCCGGGAATGGTCCTTTCCCAGTCCCGGGATTGGCACATTACAAGTCCCGGAATGGCTATTTCCAAGCCCCGGGATGGTCTTTTCTCAGCCCCGGGAATGGCCCTTTTCCAGTCCCGGGAATGGCCCATTACAATTCCCGGAATGGCCATTTCCAAGCCCTGGGAATGGCCTTCTCTCAGCCCCGGGAATGGCCCTTGCCCAGTCCCGGAATAGGCAATTACTAGTGCCGGGATTGGCCCATTCCAAATGCCAGGAATGGCCTTTTCCCAGGCTCGGGAACGGTCCTTTCACAGCACCGGAAATGGTCCTTTCTTAGTCCCGGGAAGGGCCCTTTCCCAGTCCCGGAAGAGTTCTTTTCCCAGTGCTGGAAATAAACCCTTTTCCAGTTTCGGCAATGGCCCTTTCCCAGTCCCGGGAATTTCCCTTTCCCTGCCCCTTGAATGGCCCTTTCCCAGTTCCGGGAACGGCCCTTTACCAGTCCCGGGAATGACCCTTTCCCAGTCACCAGAATGGCCCTTTCCTAGTCCCTGGAATGGATTTTTTCCAGGCTCGGGAATGGCTCTTTCACAGTCCCGGGAACGGCCCTTTACCAGTCCCGGGAATGACCCTTTCCCAGCCCCGGGAATGACCTATTACCAGTCCCGGGAAGTGCCTTTCCCAGCCCTGGGATAGGCCCTTTCCCAGCCTCAGGAATATCTTTTTCCTAGTCCCGGGAATGGCACTTTCCCTGCCTCGGGAATGGCCTTTTCCAAATCCCGTGAACGGCCCTTTGTTATTCCCGGTATTGGGAATTTCCCATTCCGGGGAATGGCTCTTTCCCAGCCCCAGGAATGGCCCTTTCCCAGCACTGAGAATGGCCTTTTCCCAGTCCCGGGAGTGGCTCTGTCCTAGTCCATGGAATGGCCCTTTCCCAGCACTGAGAATGGCCTTTTCCCAGTCCCGGGAATGGCTCTTTCCTAGTCCATGGAATGGCCTTTTCCAAGCCTTGGGAATGGCCCTTTCACAGTCCCGGGAAAGGCCCTTTCCCAGCCCCGGTATTTGCCCTTGCCCAGCCACGGGTATTGCCCTTTCCTACCTGGAAATGGCCCTTTACCAGTCCCGGAAATGGTCCTTTCCCAGTGACAGAGAATTTTCCTTTCCCAGTACTGGGAATATCCGGGAATAACCCTTTATCAGTCCCGGGAATGGCCCTTTCTCAGCCCCAGGAATGGCCTTTTCTTAGCCCCAGGAATGGCCATTTTCCAATATTGGAAATAAACCTTTTCCAAGTATCGGAAGAGGCCCTTGCCCAGTCCCGGGATAGGCCTTGGTGCCGGGAATTGCCCATTACAAGTCCCGGAATGGCCATTTCCAAGCCCCGGGAATGGCCTATTCTCAGTCCCGGGAATGGCCCTTTCCCAGTCCCGGCAATGGCCCATTTCAAGTCCCGGAATCGCCATTTCCAAGTGCCGGGAATGGCCTTTTCCCAGGCTCGGGAATGGTCCTTTCACATCACCGGAAATGGCCCTTTCTTAGTCCCGGGAATGGCTCTTTCCAGTCCTGGGGCTAGGAAAGAGCCACTACCGGAACTGGAAAAGGGCCCTTCCCAAACCTGGGAATGGCCCTTTCCCAGTCCCGGGAATGGCCCTTTCCGTCCAGGGCATGGACATTTCCTATTCCCGGGAATGGCCTTTTCCTAGCCTTAGGAATGGTCCTTTCCCAGTGTAGGGAATGGCCCTTTCCCAGTCCCGGGAATGGCCCTTTTCCAGTCCCGGGAATGGCCCTTTCCCAGCCAGTGGATTGGAATTATCCCAGGTCCGGGAATGGCCATTTCCCAGTGCCGGAAATAAACCCTTTCACAATCTCGAGAATGGACCTTTCCCAAAACCGGGAATGTCCCTTGCCCAGTCCCGGGATAGGCCTTTACCAGTGCCGGGAATGGCCCTTTCCAAGTTCCGATAATGGCCTTTTCCCAGGCTCGGGAATGGTCCTTTCACAGCACCGGAAATTGCCCTTTCCCAGTCCAGCGAATGGACATTTCCTATTCCCGGGAAAGGCCTTTTCCTAGCCACAGGAATGGTCCTTTCCCAGTTTCGGGAATGGCCCTTTCCCAATCCCGGGAATGGCCCTTTCGCAGTTCCGGGAACGGCCCTTTACCAGTCCCGGGAATGAGCCTTTCACAGTAACCAGAATGGCCATTTTCCAATCCCGGGAATGTCCCTTTCTCAAACAATGGCCATATCCCAGTCCCGGGAATGGCAATTTCCCAGTCCTTTGAATGGCCCTTTCCCAGCCCTGGGATAGGCCCTTTCCCAGTCCAGGGAATGGACATTTCCTATTCCCGGGAATGGCCTTTTCCTAGCCACAGGAATGGTCCTTTCCCAGTGTCGGGAATGGCCCTTTCCCAGTCCCAGGAGATTTCTTTTCCCAGTGCCGGAAATAAACCCTTTCCCAGTTTCGGGAATGGCTCTTTCACAGTCCCGGGAAAGGCCCTTTCCCAGCCCCTTGAATGGCCCTTTCCCAGTAACCAGAATGACCCTTTCCCAATCCCGGGAATGTTCCTTACTCAAACCTAAGAATGGCCATATCCCAGTTCCGGGAATGGCAATTTCCCAGTCCCGCGAATGGCCCTTTCCCAGCCCTGGGATAGGTCCTTTCCCAGCCTTGGGAATGGCTCTTTCCTAGTCCCGGCAATGGCCCTTTCCCAGGCCCTGGAATAACCCTTTCCAAGTCCCGGAATTGCTATTTTCCAGTCCCTTGAATGGCCCTTTTCCAGTCCCGGGAATGGCCCATTACAAGTCCCGGAATGGTCATTTCCCAGCCCCGGGAATGATGGAAATGTTGACGAGTATCTAGATCAGGGGTCTCCAAACTTTTCTGCTGGAGGGCCGCATTAACTGTCAAATAGCAGTTTGTGGGCCGACTAAACACAATTTTGTGGTAGACTACATGTAAATATAGAATCTTTTTTGGAGATTAAAAGGTCCTCAGGGGCCGGTTGAGAAGGCCAGGCGGGTCGCATCTGGCCCGCTGGCCGTAGTTTGGAGTTCCCTGATCTAGATTGTTGTATTCATTAGTTTAAAGACATTCTGATCACATAGTATGGGATGTGTGTCATGTAACCGTTAATATAAATTGTCTCTATTGTTCTATTCATTTGTTTAAAAACATGCTTATCCCATAGTATGGTATGTGTGTGTTGAAAACGTTAAAATACATTGTCTCTTTTGTTATATTTATGTGTAAAAAGAAATGCTGATCACATAGTATGGGATGTGTGTCATGTAACCGTTAAAATAAATTGTCTCTATTGTTATCATCATTTCTTTAAAGCCATGCTGATCCCATATGTATAGAAAAAAATAATTATGTAACGGTTAAAATAAAATGAGGTAACGATGTCTTAATTTAGAACACAGTTTTTCACAGTTCCACATGTATTGTACAGATGTGTGTCACTGTGACGGAAGTGCGCCCTGGATTGGCGGCAGGCAATAACTTCCTCCCCATGACTTGCAACGTGCCTTATTAAAGTTTTCAAATGTTGTAAATGCACGTCACGGTCCAGTGAGTTCAAGATATTTCTCATTTAAAATTGGAAGCGATAACCTGCATGCGTGTATTTGACGGCCTGGCGTGTAGTCTAGTCATTGAAGCAACCCTTAGCCAATTGTAACCAGTGGTAAACAGACGAGATTACATAGAAGGCATTAACTGAACAAGAGAGGACATGTCCGGCAGTAAAGGGACAAGCGAGTAGCCACAATAGTAAATGGATTCAATAGTAAACGGTGAAAGTGAAAAGTATATTTTTAAATCCCTTATATTAACTTCGCGGCCGTCTCTGTCGTCATCTTTCTCTCTCTGTCTGTCTTGATCTCTGTCTTGGGCGGGCGGAAAAACAAAAGTAAAAAATGACCCACTTCCCGTGATCCGATCGAACTGAAAATTGGCACACGGACTCGTCTCACCTCATAATGCATCGTATCACAATTTCAGATCGATCGAACGTACAGTAAATAAATTAATGCATTTTTAGTTTATCCTAATATAACGTATGTAATTCAAATTTACTATTTGTTATTGTTTTTTATTCCACGTGAAAGTTTGATTTGACGCGTTGAGGCGACCCACGACGCACCGGGGTGCTTTTGTTTAAATTTTACGCGTCGCGCTGAGCTCGGTCAAGCAAATCGGTGACTAGACTTTTCCCCTCTCAACCTCCCACCCCCCTCCCCCCCCCCAGGGTTATGAAGCAAGGTTGAGTTAAGACAGATTCAGTCTGTAAATGTTTGTAGCGTTTGAAAATAATCAATACTGTTAGTTATGTCTCATATATACGGGATTTATAGGCAAAAACTTTGTTTTTACGGTTTGTTTTATTAAATCCCTTATATTAACTTCACCGCCGTCTCTGTCTCTCTGTCTTGGGCGGGCGGAAAAACAAAAGTAAAAAATGACCCACTTCCCGTAAAGCCATCGAGCTGAAATTCGGCACACGAACTTGTGTCACCTAACAATGCATCGTATCAAAATTTTCAGATCGATCAAACGTACCGTAATTAAATTAATGCATTTTTAGTTTATCTTAATACAAAGTATGTAATTCAATTTCACTGTTTGTTTTTTTTTCACGTGACAGTTCAGTTCGCGCGTTGACGCGATGTACCGGCGTGCTTTTGTTTACATTATACGTGTCACGCTGAGCTCGGTCCAGCGATCGGTGACCAGACCGTTCCTCTCCCCCCCCCTCCCGGGGGTTATAAAGCAAAGGGGAGTTAAGACATAATCAGTCTGTAAATGATTGTCGCGTTTGAACATAATCAATACTTTTTGTTATGTCTCATATATAAGGGATTTATAGTCAAAAACTTTGTTTTTACGGGTTTGTTTTTTAAATCTCTTATATTAACTTCACCGCCGTCTCTCTCTGTCTCTCTGTCTTGGGCGGGCGGAAAAACAAAAGTCAAAAATGACCCACTTGCCGTGAAGCCATAGAGCTTAAATTTGGCACATGGACCTGTGTCACCTAAGAATGCATTGTATCAAAATTTCAGATCGATCGAACGTACCGTAATTAAATTAATGCATTTTTAGTTTATCTAAATACAACGTATGTAATTCAATTTCACGGTTTGTTATTGATTTTTTTCACGTGACAGGTCAGTTCACGCGTTGACGCCACATGGTCGATGTACCGGCGTGCTTTTGTTTACATTTTACGTGTCACGCTGAGCTCAGTCCAGCGATCGGTGACCAGACCTTTCCCCTCCCCCCCTCGCCCCCCCCCGGCCGGGTCATTAAGCTAAGGGTTAAAACAGATTCAGTCTGTAAATGTTTGTCGTGTTTGAACATAATCAATAATTTTAGTTATGTCTCATATATAAGGGATTTATAGTCACAAACTTTGTTTTTACGGAGTCTTTTTTTATTAAATCCCTTATATTAACTTCGAAATCTTGTCTGTCGTCATCTCTCTCTCTCTCTCTCTCTCTCTCTCGCTCTCTCTCTCTCTCTCTCTCTCTCTCTCTCTCTCTCTCTCTCTCTCTCTCTCTCTCTCTCTCTCTCTGTCGTTCGCGGACGGGAGGAAAAACAAAAGTAAAAAACCCACTTCCCGTGATTCCATCGAGCTGAAATTTTGCACATAGACTCATGTCACCTAACAATGCATCGTATAAAAACTTTAGATCGATCAAATGTACAGTTATTAAATTAATACATTTTTAAATCCCTTATATGAACTTCACCGACGTCTATGTCTCTCTCTCTCTCTCTCTGTCTGTCGTTCGTCGTCGGGCGGGCGGAAAAAACAAAAGTAAAAAATGACCCACTTCCCGTGATGCCATTGAGCTGAAATTTGACAAATAGCCTCTTGTCACCTAACAATGCATCGTTTCAAAAATTCATATCAATCGATCGTACAGTTATTAAATTAATGCATTTTTAGTTTATCTATATAAACTAAATGTAACGGTCGCTGTTGTTTACATTTTACGGGTCACTTGACTTCACGCCAGCCATCGGTGAACACATCTCGTGTTTCAACCAGGTGGTTTACACCAGGAGTTGAGTTAACGCGTTGACGCCACCCGTCCATGTCCACACCCCCTCCCCCTTCCCACAGTTTTAAAGCCAGGGGAGATAATTTCGGTTTCAGTCTGTAAATGTTTGTCGCGTTTGAACATAATCAATACTTTTAGTTATTTCTCATATATAAAGGATTTATAGTCAAAAAATTTGTTTTTACGGGGTTGTTTTATTAGTTTTTTCTCTATAAGCTATATGTAGCGGTCGCTATTGTTTACATTGTACGGGTCACTTGACTTCACGCCAGCCATCGATGACCATATCTCTTGTTTAACACCAGGACGAGTTCACTCAGTTTCAGGCTGTAAATGTTTGTCGCGTTGGAACTTAATCAATATTTTAAGTTTTGTCTCATATATAAGTGATTTATAGTCAAAAACTTTGTTTTTACGGGGTTGTTTATTTAAATCTCTTATATTAACTTCGAAATATTGTCTGTCGTTCGTCGTCGGTTTGTTATTGTTCGGCGTCCCGTGCCCCTTGAGTCGTTCACGCATGCCATCGGTGACCACGTCTCCCACCCCCTCCCCCCCCCGGGGTTTTACAGCAAAGGGGACTTAACTCAGCTATGGTATGTAAATGTTTGTCGCGTTGTGCTCTGTCTCATATATAAGGGATTTATATTCAAAAACTTTGTTTTTACGGGGTTGTTATTATTCTTCACTTTACCACAAATTGGACTTCATTCAAGCTATTTGTTGCAGTCGAGATTTCGGGTTCAGTCGAAACAATAACATCTGGGACTCAGTTCAAGATGTTGATAGATTTAATGGATCTTTTTACATCTAGACTTTCGTTGAGGCTCCCGTCACCTGCTAGACAGGTTGATCAAGAATCTATTTCAGGCAATTACTTTTATGTAAGTTTACTTCATTGCGCACCAAGAGGCAAATAGTCTGCATTACGTCAGATCTTTCACAGCAGACGGTTTACTCCCACACACAAAGTGCGTTGCATAAATCACACACATCTATTATCTATTATATAAACACCCTCAATTATGACTCACTGTTGCCTAACGCTAAGGAACTTCACGCTGCTTTTTTTTTGTATTTAAAAATATAGACTTCAACATCACAATCATTTTGGTTTCCAGATTAACATTAGCACTGCAAAAAAAATAATTATATAACGTCATTGTTTGAGCTTATATTTTAAAATATAAGGTGTGCATCGAGAGCTGCGTAAAAGGGAACGATGTAAAAAGAGGATTGAGAATTGTTAATTATAAAATACTTTGTGTACACTTCAGGAATATTTCGTATTTATCATACAAGGATAAGTTCATTGGGTTTTTGACAAAAAGAAAAGTGGGCGGCGTTGGTGCCCTACAACCCCTATTATAAAATACTTTGTGTACATTTCAGAACGGCGCCCCAGAACGAACTAGTATTATTTATATTTGGGAATCCTGACATTCTTGAGTGACTCCGCGAGTTGAATAAGTGTGAATGGGCGCCAGTGAATGGCGACTTTGCTCGAAACTAACCAATGGAACATGGTCTAATTATTTCTTTAGACCAGTTTTTAGGCTGATATAGTGCGGCCCGTATTGGGAAGGGGGTAGTTGATAGTTGAAGTAAAGATTTTTTTAACGTCATGAGTTGAAGACATCGCGAACCTGAGTGTGTCACTTAAGGTTATAATTTGCTTTTTAGCATCGTGATGTACACCAAAGGACGAAGATAGCTTTAAAAAAAAAGCGCCCAGGGCGGAAAGACTGTTTCATGTCCATCTTTTAGCAGGCGCCCTGGTCGACTTACTTCCCGCCCTTCATCAGCGTTGTATAAAACTCTATCTAACTGCATGCGTGTGGGATGGGGGAGAGAGAGGAAGGGGGGTCGTTCACCATGGATTGAAAGACGACAGTTTCATGTTGCCTTTGTTACAGCAGAGAGGATCGTATCACATAGCTCTATTCTGAGACATTTTTTAACATTGCAGTGTGGGAAATTAGCTTGTTGGGGAAAATTACCAGACACAAGAGTATCAAATGTTATAATTTGACCTCTTTGTTGCTATGAATATGAAATAAATTTTCTGACTCAGTAAGGATTTGGGGGGGGGGAGTGGATAAAGCTGTGAAGGAAGAGAAAGGAAAGAAGATATAGTTACACATAGTTATTGAAACAATTAAACAATAAGTCTGGTGTAAAAATATTGGAAAAAATATAAGTGAGACTCCAATAAGACATAGAGAGAATATAACATGTTACTCAAACAAGGCCTCTTTAGGCCTGACCGGACATCACAAAACAACGAACGTTTTGTCAAAAGCCTTCCTCAACGAAATATTAGACAAAGACAAATAAAGTAAACTAAAATTATTAAATTAAATAAAATGAAAACTTAGCAGCGGTTTCATCCAAATCCAGAAAGATATTGCAATGGTTGTTAAACAGTGTCATAGCGTTGAAGGAGGCTGGTGGCGTTAGCCGAGGGCGATAAAATTATTGATGGTTCAAAAACTTCGACCTATCATTTTGAGCTGGATGAAGGGATTGCTATCTATCCACAAGCCACAAGATAAGGGAGGGGGAGGGGAGGTGGACTGCTCCCTGACCACAGCCAACCCACGTATTATGTCAGTCTGAGATTGACCGGTGTTACAACAGTTGATCCATGACATAAGATTTTACAACGCTGGATGCACATCACTTGTCAACATCATTACGGCTCTTCGTGATGTATAATTTTTTTAATGGACTGTCCCGCGTAAGACATGGACGAGGCCGTTACAATACAACACAAAGAGAACACTTCTTATTCCTACCAAAGACAACTAGGGACTGAGGTGACAACGCTTGAAACATGTGTGTCTTCTGCCTTCTGCCTTTCCGGCCTCCAGTTCTTGACAGCCTAGCTGTGTAGCCTTGCGACCAGTGAAGTATCCCCTTTAATACAACAGAAACATCTTGGTAGGATTCGATAAAATTGATAGGAGACGGGTTGACAAAGAAGTTGATGGTGGTCCCTCAAGCAGTGTTCCCTCTTTGGTTAGTTGGTTTGTGTGCAAAAGAAAAAAGAAAAACCTGTGCAAAGTTAGACAGCATCCATATTTTGTGAAAAATTTTACTCCCGTTGTATCGGCCGTGCAGTTTTAAGAGAAAATTGCACTCTAGATAATGAAAAGAATACAAATGAAAACTTATGGTCTTTATGAAGAAATTTCGGCATATTCGTAAAGGCCAATCTTGGGTCTTAAGAGATGAAATTAAATGACAACCTAGAATATTTAACGTCGAATCTTTCCCACGTTAGCCCAGCCCTGGCCTCACTTTTTGCCGTTTAAACTAGAATGCGTATTACACAACTGGTTGAAGCTGGATATGCCCTCATGTTAATGTCAACTTCCTCATTGCGTCTTTACCTAAACCACGAACCGGACCGAACATGTCGGAAACAACGGCAGGCGTCGCAAATGATCAACAAAATACAATTTGCTTTTGTAGTACTTAAAAGGCGTATTTGATGACGTACGATGAGTCCTTCTGCGTCAGAAGATAACTTCTCTGCTTTCCGCCTAGATGACAACTTGACATTTGACTTACGACCGATGTTTCCGTGTCGATATGTTTTGAAGTCAACATTAGGACAAGATGTTAAATTTATGGGGAACTACCTTCAGATATTAGACAGAGTGGTGTAGACACAATAACAATCTTTTGCGGTTAGAGAAAGTTATCCTTTCACTTATATCATTTGACGCTACAATGAATGCAAGCATGGCAATTCGGGTTTAGTTATTTTGTTAATTATTTTTTATAGAAAACCCGTTATGTTAGTGAAAATTGTGATATACCCACAAGAATGGGCGTTACAGAAGGAGAAAATTATTATGTTACGTTTAAATTATGCGAAACAGATTCAGAGTAAATAAAACAAACCCGTAAAAACAAAGTTTTTGACTATAAATCCCTTATATATGAGACATAACTAACAGTATTAATTATTTTCAAACATTTACAGACTGAATCTGTCTTAACTCAAGTTTGCTTCATAACCTAGGGGGGGGGAGGGGTGGGCGGGAGGAGGAGAGGGGAAAAGTCTGGTCACCGATTCGCTTGACCGCGCTCAGCGTGACACGTAAATGTAAACAAAAGCACCCCGTCGATTCGATGGGTCGCCTCAATGCGTCAATTCAAACTTTCACGTGGGATAAAAAACAATAACAAACCGCGAATTTGAATTACATACCTCATATAAGGATAAACTAAAAATGCATTAATTTAATTACGGTACGTTCGATGGATCTGAAATTTTGATACGATGCATTGTTAAGTCAGACGGGTCAGTGTGCCGAATTTCAGCTTGATCGAATCACGGGAAGTGGGTCATTTTTTACTTTTGTTTTTCCGCCCGCCCGGCCATGAGATGATGAGATGATGAGATGACGACAGAGACGGCCGCGAAGTTAATATAAGGGATTTAACAATAAGTACTTTCACTTTCATATTACTGTGTGTATGCTGTGGGAATTTGTGGCACATTAACTTATGAAAAAATTCGTTTTCTTTTTAAATCCCTTATATTAACTTCGCGGCCGTCTCTCACTCTCTCTGTCTTGGGCTCGGCGGGCGGAAAAACAGAAGTAAAAAATGACCCACTTTCCATGATCCGATCGAACTGAAATTTGGCACACGGACCCGTCTGACCTAACAATGCATCGTATCAAAATTTCAGATCGATCGAACGTACCGTAATTAAATTAATGCATTTTTAGTTTATCCTTATATGAGGTATGTAATTTCAATTCACCGGTTTGTTATTGTTTTTTTGCCACGTGAAATTTTGAGCTGACGCATTGAGGCGACCCAACGAAGCGAAGGGCGCTTTTGTTTACATTTTACGTGTCACTCTGAGCTCGGTCAAGCGAATCGGTGACCAGACTTTTCCCCTCTCCCCCACCCACCCCTCCCCCACCCCTCCCCCCACTAGGGTTATGATGCAAAGTTGAGTTAAGACAGATTCAGTCTGTAAATGTTTGAAAATAATCAATACTGTTAGTTATGTCTCATATATAAGGGATTTATAGTCAAAAACTTTGTTTTTACGGGTTTGTTTTATTAAATCCCTTATATTAACTTCGCGGCCGTCTCATCATCTCATCATCTCATGGGCTGGGCGGGCGGAAAAAGAAAAGTCAAAATGACCCACTTCCAGTGATCCGATCGAGCTGAAATTTGGCACACGGACCCGACTCACCTAACAATGCATCGTATCAAAATTTCAGATCGATCGATCGTACCGTAATTAAATTAATGCATTTTTAGTTTATCCTTATATGAGGTATGTAATTCAAATTCACTGTTTGTTATTGTTTTTATCTTCCACTTCCACGTGAGTTTGAGTTGACGCCGACCGTCGTGCCGACACCCCCTCACATCCCACCCCCATTTATTAAAGACAAGGGACATCACTCGGTGTCAGTCTGTAAATGTTTGAAAATAATCAATACTGTTAGTTATGTCTCATATATAAGGGATTTATAGTCAAAAACTTTGTTTTTGCGGGTTTGTTTATTAAATCCCTTATATTAACTTCGCGGCCGTCTCATCATCTCATCATCTCATGGGCGGGCGGAAAAACAAAAGTCGAAAATTACCCATTTCCCGTGATCCGATCGAGCTGAAATGTGGCACACGGGCCCGTCTGACCTAACAATGCATCGTATAAAAATTTCAGATCGATCAAACGTACCGTAATTAAATTAATGCATTTTTAGTTTATCCTTATATGAGGTATGTAATTCAAATTCACGGTTTGTTATTGTTTTTTTCTTCCACTTCCACGTGAGTTTGAGTTGACGCCGACCGTCGTGCCGACACCCTCTCACGTCCCACCCCCATTTATTAAAGACAAGGGACATCACTCGGTGTCAGTCTGTCAATGTTTGTAGCGTTTGAAAATAATCAATACTGTTAGTTATGTCTCATATATAAGGGATTTATAGTCAAAAACCTTGTTTTTACGGGTTTGTTTTTTAATAACACTGATCTCGTACGCCTGAGGAACTGGGACGTCAGTGGACCATTCGTCAAAGACAACTGTGTCAGTGTGTGTCTTTGTGAACGTGTGTGTGTGTCAGTGTGTGTGTTTGTTAATGTAGGATATTACAGAATCTCTTTGACAGGGTTGTTCAGCTGACATGTTCGTGAGGTACGTTCTAAGGTCCAGGACTGAGGCTGTTGTAAACCGGTAAAGAAAGACATTCGGCATAACAAACCATAAAATTGATTTTTGAACAATTCAACTTTTCTAGTCTACAAAACAGCTGCGTCATATTTGATTTTGCAAAAAATGTTAACAAACGTGTCTATTTAAAGATTACCTTTTCAGGTCTGTTAGAATTGCGAGTTGGGATTCCGAAATATCAAACAGAGCATTAGTGCAAAGCGGATTTTTTTAAAATTCGTGATTTGTTTAGAATTTAGACCAAAGTCTTCTAAGTCCAAAGTTACACAAATCACAATAAATTAAAGTTTTATTAACAGACTAATACAAAAGTACATAAAGACGTTTTGGGCCGTCCATAAAGTACGTCACGCTATTTTTGACGATTTTTACCCCCCCTCCCCCCCTGTCACAAACTGTCACACATCTTGGACCCCCCCCCCTAAAGTACGTCACACTTTCGAAAAAAAAAGTTGTTTTTTTATTAACAAAATAATCAAAATGTAATATTAAACAGCGTGACGTCACACATGGCCGTACCCCGCTCCCCCCTGTCACACTTTCTTACACCCCCTCCCCCCTCTGGAGCGTGACGTACTTTATGGACGGCCCCTTTCGGCTAATGCCTTCATCGGTATAATGAAATGAACACATGTAAATTAAATTCAAAACTTCACGTAATTGTAGAGCCTTTTTTCCAGATGTGGTTTTATCTGTAATATTTTATACTTCCTTCATCTTTTTACATCTTGTATTAGTAATTGTGCCCATCTTTCTTCCTTTCAATTTAGTGAAGTTTTACTTCTTTACTTCTTTACTTAATTATTATATTTACATGGTATACTATGCAACATATATATATATTGTAGAAGACCTGCCTGTGATGGTTTGTCTACTTCTACTACTACCACTCTCGTTCAAGCAATAACAACACGCCTCTGAACCTGTCAGTTCTTTATTTGCTTATAACAACTTCTCATCTGGCCGTCACCATATTCTCAGTCCTCAGTCACTCTATCCGTACTGCGCCCTCGTGGCACCCAGACTCCAACTAACTCGGCACACTGACTCCCTGGCCTCCTATCTCGCCACCCTGACTTCCTACTCGGTGGCTCCCTGGCTTAGTACTCTGTGGCTCCCTGACTTCGTGCTCTGTGGCTCCCTGGCTTCATGCTCCCCGGTCTAACAAGTCCCTGTCCTTATATAGCTAGACAAAACTATGCGGGTGATACTTGAGATGCCCTCCTCATTAAAGACATTAAAACGAACGGCATTCATCTTTCCCCCTGAGTTCACATAAATAACATTTGGCATCTCCAAGGACTATGGTCAGGTTGACAGCAATAAAAACTTCGCTCTGGTCACTGTTATAACCTAACACCCCAGGTCATGCCGCTTTGGCTGCGGCGCACCCACCCCTACTCGGTTCACCTGTCCCTCTCCTGTCCCCTGGGTACCCACCCCTACTCGGTTCACCTGTCCCTCTCCTGTCCCCTGGGTACCCACCCCTACTCGGTTCACCTGTCCCTCTCCTGTCCCCTGGGTACCCACCCCTACTCGGTTCACCTGTCCTTCTCCTGTCCCCTGGGTACCCACCCCTACTCGGTTCACCTGTCCCTCTCCTGTCCCCTGGATACCCACCCCTACTCGGTTCACCTGTCCCTCTCCTGTCCCCTGGATACCCACCCCTACTCGGTTCACCTGTCCCTCTCCTGTCCCCTGGGTACCCACCCCTACTCGGTTCACCTGTCCCTCTCCTGTCCCCTGGGTACCAACCCCTACTCGGTTCACCTGTCCCTCTCCTGTCCCCTGGGTACCCACCCCTACTCGGTTCACCTGTCCCTCTCCTGTCCCCTGGGTACCCACCCCTACTCGGTTCACCTGTCCCTCTCCTGTTCCCTGGGTACCCACCCCTACTCGGTTCACCTGTCCCTCTCCTGTCCCCTGGGTACCCACCCCTACTCGGTTCACCTGTCCCCTGGGTAACGTCTATTTCTCCACAATATAAACAATATAATTTGCAATTGTCACGCAAGTCTGTCAGTCAGTCCTTACGCTACTAATTTTAGAAAGCAGGGAAAACCAAATTACTGCACCAAAGCATCAAAAGGTGTGCAAATTAAATATGCGCTGTAAAAAAATATTATATGACGTCATTGTTTTCGCTCATATTTTAATTTTGGAAAAGGGATCAATGTAAAAAGAGGATTTGATGATGGTTTATTTATTTTTTTAAATAAATAAAGGGGGCGCCGTAGGCGCCCTGCAACCCCTATTTTAATATACTTTGTGTACATTTCAGAAAGTTTAATATTTCGTATTCAGCCTATCAAACAAGGACAAGTTAGTTGGGCTTTTGAAAAAGGTCGGCGCCGTAGGCACCCTAAAAAAATTGCATTTTTATAAAATAAATAGATTTCAGCTGAAAACTTCCGTCATATTTGACGGGTGTACGCTAGTATATATATATATATATATATATATATATATATATATATATATATATATATATATATATACTAGGGGCAAGGACCCGGCCTTCCTGGGTTTAAAATAAGGTTTTCTATAGAAGCGTACAGTACTGTTTATTTGCATGCAATAAATGGTAGATTTAACTTAAAGCAATGTGATAGATAACATTTTTGGCAGTTCCATTTGGAGTGTGTACAAAAAGATTTTCTTCTTTGCCAACTCTGGAGCAGGCCACATACAACTGTCCAGGAGAAAAGCATGGTGACTGCAAGTCTATACCAGCAATCCCAAGAGACTGAGTGATAATTTATATAATTTTTTTTTACCTGTTACCATCGCCAAATGATACTTAACAACCACCGATAGTTTTATGCTTCTACCTACACGGGAAGTAGGATTATTTTTATATTTTTTAATTTTTTATAGAGATCTTATAAGGAACAAAGTACATATTGGGCCCCTGGCCCCCAGTATCTTATATATATGGAACGAAACCTGTTTAACAACCTTTCTCATGTCATTGTGTGTATGTGTACCAAATTTCACTTTATTTGGTTGTCTGGATCTTGAGTTATTAGAGAACAGACTAACACACAACAAATGCGTCTAATATGTATAACATTTGGGCCCCGGCCCCCCAGTTAGTGATAATTTTTTTCGACTGCTACTATCGTGCGAGGGTACTCAACAAATTTCCAAAGTTCATGTTTCTACCTACAAAGAAAGATGAGGAATTAGTGTTGACTCAGTTTTATTTAGCCCATATAAGGAAAAAAACGGTTTTGGCCCCCGGCCACCCATGAGTGAACATTTTTAAATTATTTTTCGCCAATTATCGTCATAAGAGTGTTTTCAGCAAGTTCCCAAAGTTTCATGCTTCTACCTTCACGGGAATTGGAAGAATGAGTGTTGAGTCAGTTTTAAATATAAGAAAGAAAACTACAATAGGGCCCCTGGCCCCCAGTAAGAGATAAATTATATAATTTTTTTACCTGTTGCCATCCCAAATGATACTTAACAACTACCGACAGTTTTATGCTTCTACCTACACGGGAAATATGAAATTTTTTTGTTTTTTATTTTTTATAGAACTCATATTAGGAAAAACTACATTTTGGCCCCCGGCCCCCAGTAACTTTATATATGGAACGAAACTGTTTAATAACCTTTCCGGTATAATTTTGTGTACGTGTACCAAATTTCACGTTATTTGGTTGTTTGGATCTTGAGTTAATAAGGAACATCCAGACAGACGACAGACAACAAATGCGTCTTATATGTACGCTATATGGGCAAGTACCCGGCTTAACCCGGGTTTAAAATATGGTTTTCTGTAGAGGCGTACAAAACTGTTTATTTGCATTATATCGAGGTGAAAGCAAGCTGCAGGCATTTGAAAACAAATGCATGAGGAAAATTCTCCAGATCTCATATTTAGAACATAAGATCATTGAATATGTCTGGGACCGAATCAAAGCTATTACGGATCATCAAGAAACAATCGTAACAACAATTAAGAGAAGCAAGATGGCATGGTTTGGTCATGTACTGCGACATAATACCCTGACAAAAATTATCCTTCAAGGCACTGTAGAAGGGGGCCGGCGAAGAGGTCGACAACGGTAAAGCTGGCTGGACAACATAAAGAAATTGACAGGGATGAGATTCAATGAATTATTGGCCGCCGCTCAAAATAGGCATATGTGGGGATCGTTATCTGTTGATGTTTCCATCCGCTCCCCCCAACGACAGCAACGGTCACGGGACTGATGATGATGATGATGATCGAGCTGATAATGTAATTTTTTTTTCGTATATTATCATTGCGGGAGAGTACTCAACAACTTCCCAAAGTTTCATGCTCCTATTTACACGGGAAATTGGATATTTAATGATGAGTCTGTTTTATATAGCTCATATTAGGAAAAAACCTACATTTTGGCCCAAGGCCCCCTAGTGAGTGATAATTTTATATATTTGTTTCGCATGTTACCATCGCGCGAGGGTACTCAAAATCTTCCCAAAGTTTCATTCTTCTACTTACACGGTAAGTTGGAGAATTATTGATGAGTCAGTTTGATATATGAAAAAAAACTACATTCAGGCCTCTGACCACACAGTGAGTGATAATTTTTATTAATGTTTCGCCAGTTACCATTTTGGGAGGGTATATAACAACTTCCAAAAGTTTCATGCTTCTACCTACACAGGAAATAGGAGATTTAATGATGAGCCTGATTTATATAGCTCATTTAAGAAAAAACTACGTTTGGGCCCCCACCCACCCCCTACCCAGTTAGAGATAAAAAAAAATTTCGACTGTTACCATTGCGGGAGGGTACTCAGCGACTTTCCAAATTTTCATGCTTCTACCTACTCGGGAATATGAGGAATTGGTGTTGATTCAGTTTTATATAGCCCATATAAGGAAAAACCGGTTTTGGGGCCCCCGGCCACCCATGAGTGGAAATGTTTACATTATTTTTCACCAATTATCGTCATAATAGTGTATTTGGCAAGTTCCCAAAGTTTCATGCTTCTACCTTCACGTGAAGTTGGAGAATTAGTGTTGAGTCAGTATAACACGCTTAGCTACAGTGTTTATGCCACCCAGGGTGGACGATATTATTGACTTCTAACCCCACCAATAAAAGGAAAAAGCTTGATCGAACGACTGGATAAAATACATATAGAATATACATAAAAGAAAAAGTGTAAAGTAAAAAAGATGTAATTTGCAAACAAATTTATAAAAATATATACGTAATCTTGTTAGAGGCGCAACATTAACAGACATAAAAATAAACCGTTTCCTAACATTTAGTTCACAACAAAAAACACACACACTCACTGATTCACACATGTGCACACAAATACTTCAACGCACACCCACAGCGGTATATTAACAATTAAAAAAATAAATTAAAATAATCACTGCTCTTTTCACTTTGTTTCCTATTTACAAATTAATATGAACTCAAACTATGACGTCACATCACATTATTTTATGGCAATAAACGTCATCTTGTTAATCTCGACACCAAAATCTTTATTATTTTACGTCTTAATTTTCAATAATTTTTATTTTATATAGCTCATATAGGGAAAAACTACATTTTGGGCCCCCAGCCCCCAGTATCTTATATATATGGAACGAAACCTGTTTAATAACCTTTCCGGTATAATTTTGTGTACGTGTACCAAATTTCACGTTATTTGGTTGTCTGGATCTTGAGTTATAAGGGAACAGACAGACGACAGACAGGCAACAAATGCGTCTTATATGTATACGAGAGCAATGCCCGTGCGATGCTACGGGTAGGCACAATGAAAATAACTTTATTTGGATTTGAGTTTCACATTCCCCTTAATAATGAGTGTAAACGTATCAGGAAATTAGGGTAGTGATAAATCAAACCCCTTCTTTATAAAAATCACGATATGTGTCTAGAAAATAGAAAGTATGATGAATTTAAATATTTCCCATCAATTTTGGTATGTCTGCTTTAAAAACGCACGCTTTTCTCGATATACTTTACCAGAATAACAAAGGTCCTTAACAGTTACAAAAATCTAATGGGCACGGCTAAATTTCTTTTTCCATAAATCAAAAAATTAAAACAATATCTTTGATTCCTTTGGTTCTAGGGAAAAGCTCTTAAAATCACCCACTCCATTTTATAAGCTAAGTATGAAATTAGTTCAAGACGATTAGGATATTTTTTAGCATAGTAACAAAGCTATAAATTGGCAGATACTTGTTTCACTTAAATAACGGATTATTTTTCTTTGTATTTATATTCAAGCCTTTTTTCATTGTAGCTTTTTTAGCTTATAAAATGACATATAAGTTAGAGCTTAATATATAACATATATTATGTAGGCATTTGATTTTAAAACAGAATAGTTTTTAAAAAATCAGTCTGTATACAAAATTTTATCAACGTTGTATAATATTGCTCAAATAAAATCAAGTTGTTATGTCACAATATCAGTTGCTGTTAGTGTATTTTTTGCCAGAACAGGGGTAGGCACAATTTAAAAATAACTTTATTTTGTTTTGGGTCTCAAATTTCCCTTAAAATTGAATGTAAATGCATCTTGAAATTAGGGTAGTGATAAATCAAAACACGTCTTATAAAATTCACGATATGTGTGTTGAGAAAATAGAAAGTATGATGAATTTAAATATTAACCATCAATTTTGGTATTTCTGCTTTAATAACGCATGCTTTTCTCTATATAATATACTCCTACAGAATATGAAAGGTACTTAACAGTTATAAAAATCTAATCGGCAAGGCTCAATTTATTTTCACACGAATAAAAAAAAATTAAAAATATATTTCCATATGATTCCTTTGGTTCTAGGAAAATGCTCTGAAAAACACCAATTCCATTGTATAGTTTAAGCATGAAATTATTTTAAGACGAATTAACTATTATTTGAGCCAGATAATATTTATTTGAATATGTATGCTTAGTGGAGGGTGGAAATATGGTTTACGGGTGTATGGTTCTTATTTTCTTTTCACACGAATATTAACATAAAAACAATGTTGTTGTTTTTTTTAATTCCTAGAGATTGATTTTCTAATAAATTATGTCATTTTGAAAGGGCTTTCCACTCTTTTCTTCTAGTATTAACAAAGCAATAAGTTGGCAGATACTTGTTCCACTAAAATAAAGGATTACTTTTCGTTGTATTTGTATTTAAGCCTTTTTCGTTGTAGCATTTTTTAGCTTATAAAATTACATATTTGGTAATGGTCTTAATATATAACATATATTTGTAGGCATTTGATATTAAATCAGAATAATTTAAAAATAATTTTTTCAAGAAAGTGTATACAGCTTAATAGAAAACTGCCATGTAGTAAACAACATGATCTGCCTTTGAAATCAGTCTTTATACAAAAATTTATCCTCTTTGCATAATATTGCTGAAATAAAATCAAGCTGTTATGTCTAAATATCAGTGCCGTTAGTGTATTTTTTCGCTTGAGCACGCACTTTCTGAAGCTAGAACCTATATAGGCTATGAGTGGTAATACCCGCGATATGTCTTTACACTAAATATATGTATACCTTAAAGAACCGTACCGTTTATACCCGAAGTGTGTGCCACGCACTCATTGTTCTAGAAATGTAACTATTTTTTTAATGAATGTTTTAGTTTTGTAAGCTCTTAAATACCTTTCTTAGCAATGATTTTTTATGGGAAAAGCATATTATTTATGTGAATTTTGATGCTTAAGTAAGGTGTGCATGGGTTTTATTTGTTTTAAAGAAACATTTTGAATCGAAAGGTCTGGGCTTAAAATTTACCCTGCTGATTTAGTTTAATCTATGCAAAAAGTATAAAAATAGTTGCTAAGCTATAGTGTTTATGTCATCCAGGGTTGGGCGATATTATTGACTCTTACCCCACCAATAAATGGTACATTTCAAAAGGTCATAAAGTTGTACTCAATATAAAAATAGCTGTTCCACTTATTAACCACACTCATTGGTCCGTGCATATAACTCCTATATATAATCCATTTTCGTCTATAACAGTACCGATTTTTTTTTCATTCCTTCTATTTCCTTGGGGAAGTTTATGGAGCAATCGTTCCAGAAAAAAAAATCGTGTAAACTATTTAAGCACCGAAGGAAAATAAATATCCCACCTAAGAATCATTGATAAATATAACTTACCTAGCATGTTTGACTTAATTTATGCAAAAAGAATATTAACAGTGGCTAAGCTATAGTGTTTGGTATCTGGTTTCACTCATGTGCTTTCTTTCTATAATGCATTGAATACATTGTTAGTATTTGATTAGTATTTGATTATTTAGAACTAACTTGTAAAATGTCAAATACATTAAGTATTTAAATTATACATATAAAAGATATAAAGAAAAGTGGTAAAATGATACTGTGTATTTGATAATAAAGAAAATAATATAAAATAATAGTATATAAATATTGTTAAAATATTGCGCTAAAAAAACAATGACTATGGTTTGTAAACAAAAATGTTAGGTAGATTAACGTTGAACATAAATGTAGACATCTGGAGAAAGACCAAAGCAAATAACTTTTTCGAACGGCTGAATAAAATACATCTCGAAAATGCATAAAGGAAACAGTGTAAAGATGTAATTTTCAAACAAATATTAATTCTGTAATTTTTTACAAAAAAATTATACGTATTCTTGTTAGAGGCGCAACATTATCAGACATAAAAATAAACCGTTTCATCACATTTAGTTCACAACGTAAACACACACTCGCTCACTTTATTCACACACTTATACACACAAACATAAACACACAAACAGATAGTACCATTAAAAATATCACATTTCATTGAAATAACCGCGACTCTTTTTTCTTTGTTTCCATTTCACAAATTAATATGAGCTCGAGCTATTACGTCAAGTCACAATATTTTATAGCGAGAAACGCCGTCTTGTTAATCTCGACACCAAAATGTTTATTATTTAATTTTCAATAATTTATTTTATTTTCGGGAGTTACCCCGCATAGCGAGCACCCACACACACGGCTTCGGACGCGCTTAGGCGCAATATATATAGGGATATATATATATATATATATATATATATATATGTGTGTGTGTGTGTGTGTGTGTGTGTGTGTGTGTGTGTGTGTGTGTGTGTGTATCGTGTTGTGTTGTCCTTGATTCAGACACCATGGATTAGTTGTGCAATCTCTGCTTTAACTCAACCATGAGCGATGCCCCCCCCCATTTAACCATCACCATCGGCGTTGTACGTCACTGTCTAAAACCGATGATGGGGGACCATTTACTTATAAGATCTGAAATCTGTTCGGACGTGGAAATTTCATAACGACGTTGTATCAAAAAAAAATTCAGCACAAATAAAATGATAAATTATTTTACCTTGTACTTGTTCCTCGGCGTGAATGGTCAACAAATCATTATTTTTCAGATCAATCATGTTTAGGTTAGATTAAAAACTTCAGTTAAATGATACATGGAGTTCCATTAGAGTATCTTTTTTTTTAAAAAAACAAAACAACTCGCTGCAGTTTTGTTCTAGATACATACTTGTAAGGATTTTGGTAATGGTAGGTGGGGTTCGATAAAAAAAAAGTGTGGGGGTGTCTTAAATATGATCAGGAAAAATTGTACTTTTAGTTAACCAATTTTGTGATCTCTTAAAAAGGCTAAGATTAATAAAATTATTGTCCGCTTCCGGACTCTGGTGTGTGTGTGTGTGCGGGACTCAACAGCTAAACTACTTGATGTACCACGCAGCCCTTTTGAAACTAACATTGACTTAACTTTTAGTTTCTTTATCCCAACTACGTCACACCCTCCTGGTAGATCCGCATAGTACCAAGGGTTGTCAGGTGTGAAAAGTCAGGAGCTATAATGGTTAATACGAGGTGGGGGGAGGTTGTGGAATGACCGATAACGAGATCAGCCAAGCATGACGACGTAAGAGATGTCTTCGAAATGACAAGGTAATTTAGATTGACGCATTCTTTTTTCACTTCATCTGTTGCCTTGTGGTGTGGTTTTTATTGGTTGAGCCAAGGAGCAGAGTTAAAAATACCAACTCTTTTGTTTCTTTATTTCAGCTTTGATGATGAGAATTTGTACACCATCGCGGTTTAAAAAAATTATTTTAATTTTTTTTTAAAAGCAGATTCTATTGTTAGTTTTTTTTTCTTTTTTTCTTTGATGTTGTTTTTCTGATTTAAATAAACCAGAAGACACAGAAGACACAGAAGACACAGAAGACACAGAAGACACAGAAGACACAGAAGACAACTTGTGTCTGTTTGGTGATGATCGGGTGACGCAATCGGATTAACAAAACATACATGACGTCACGTCTAGGTTATCGTACGCTTGAGCGGGTAAGGGTTTTATCTATAGACACTTACATGACATACTCATATATCAATGACATACGGTTTTGAGAGGTTTCAGATTAAGGTCCCGAGAAAGTCGCACAGGAAAGATCAGTGATAATGATGTGTGTTTAGTAACACAAGCGGACGAGTTGACGAGATTGTCAACATCTGATGTTTGGAGTCCGGGTGCCAGACTTGGGCGCCGGTCACTTGAACTTGTCACACACCACTATGTCTTCGCCAGCCCCCTCGTTCCCCCCGGCCTGTATATAAGATGTCTGGAAGAGGTTTGCTCGACGTCTGTGTTTTCAAACAACTTAAGGAGGCGTGGTACGAATAGGTCAAAGAATCACTTAGAAAAATTGAGAGGGAATCGAGTTTGTGGATATGAAAGGGAGGGGGTGGGAGGTTAGTTGTAGTGAATGGTCAATGGAATATATAATTTAGAAATAAAACGTAAGTAGCTCTCGTATCTAGTGTATTTATGAAATGAGGAGGTCAGAAAACTATCGATTTTCAAATTTTTATGTTTTTTCTTCACAAGTATTTATAATTTTTTTCATGTTGAAATTTATACGTAAAAAATCTTTTTGGCTTCCTGAATTTCGCCCCCACCCCATACATTAACCATAAATTAAATGACACCTTATTTCTATTGCTATTCGAAAATTTTCAAAAACTTCAACAAAACAAACAAGAAACTAAAAGTAAAAGTAAAATTGGAATAAATAATGTTCAAATGTTGGCTTAAAAGTTCATGAAACTTGGGAAGGTTATTTAAAATACTACACAGTAAATTTCAATCTTTTTCAGATGTCGTATGTCATGTGCAAATTAAAGGAGAGGGAAAAAAAGAAAAATAATAATTACTATAAGGGATGGGGTAATACTAAAATCTTAAGTTCCGAATAATAGAGTTCGGAAAATCAACGCTCTACTGTTATAATTTGAAAGCGTGGGGCGCTTTTTGAGAACGACCCCATTTCTGAATTTAACAAAGGCTCGCCCCTGACAATGTGTAAAACAATATTTTCTATTACTATTATTAATTATTACTTTGATATTCGAATGATGTCATGAAGTTGTTAGGATTTTATTTATTTTTAATTATTGTTATTTTATTTATTTTTATTTGGGGGGGGGGTGCGGTTGAGGACCGACAAAACGGCCCCGACAAATGGGCTCCGTCATAATGGCCCCGACAAAACGGCCCTATATTAATAGATGGACTAACAGTGAAAAAAATACAATCAAATGTTATATTACTATTTTTACTCACCGATTCGGTTTCATATTTAGTTCACAAGAAACAATAATAATGACATCACAAGAATGAATTTAATAGCCTTTACTTGATATGGTACAAAGTCATGGTTGTTTGTTGACCAGAAATAATATAATAACATCACAATAAATTATTTTTACAATTTTACCGCTTTTTTATGGGTGGAAAAAGTTGACAAAATCTTAAAATAAAAAAAAATTAAAAAAATAAATTTAAAAAAAAAGTAATTTGTTTCTTTAAAAATGTAAACAATTAGTCTGGGGTCGTTCTGACCGGGGCCGTTATGTCGGGGCCGTTTTGTCAGGGGGGCCGCTTTGACGGGTCACCGGGTTGAGGGTTGGGCTTTTCGGACAAATTCGAAGATTTTTTCTTTGAAAAGGATAAATGGCTTCATAAGTCAAAGATTTAAAATAAAAGCTATCCACTCTGTGAATTACGTTAAGTGAGTATTATTAGTAGCACTACCACACAACAGAAAAAGTGACGGGTTAAAAGATAAATATGTTTTGCCTATGTCAAGTCAAACCCGAACCCTGATGTGCGGGGGGGGGGCGGGGCGGGCACGGTGGGTTGTTTGATCCAGGTACATACTGGTGAAACTTGGGGACAACCGCCCTCGATCGAGCCTCGGAGGCTGTCGCCTTAGGTCCATACATCCATCACCCGAGCCGTAGCCGAGGCCTAAACTGTAGGTGTGCGGTGTGTCATTTTGACAGTGTTAAAATGAGACAGTTGTTCATGCGTGCAAAAGGCAGAAACTCGCGGCTGATTTTGGTTCAGCCAGTTGACAAGATTACTTCGAAGCACGATGGAGACCACCAAAGAATGATATGCACGGGTGCAAACCTTAATTACGCCTCTGTTGGGGCCCAATGTTCCCTTTAGACGGCGCGGCCGCGCAGACATCTGACCCTCGCCGCGCAGCAGTTTAGAATTACCGCGCAGTAAAATTTTTAAAATATTGCACAAATATGGATGCTGCACAACTTTGCACACGAGTTTGTTTACTTTGCACACGGACCAACGAACCTTAGAGGGAACATTGTATACGGGCCTACTTACTGCTGGCTATCTGTTATGATTACACACTTCGATTATACAACAACAAAAAAAAGTAATTTTAAAAGAAAATTTAAAAAAAACCAACGAGTGTTTATTTATCCCTAAGATAATGAAAATGAAATCAAAATTTAAGTCTCTAAAGTCAACATGTCAACTGATCAACCAGATCTTCAAGTTAAGTCACGCACTTATTTAAATCCTTTATAAAGTTTATATTAACTCGTAGCGTCTGCTTGCTTGCTTGTCGCAAAAACTTGGATACATTTTTAACCCACTTCCCGGTATCCTATCGATCTGAAATTTTGCAGGCAGACTCGTGGCAACGATAATTATTATCTATAAAAATTTCAGATCTATCGAATGTACTGTAATTTAATTAATGAATTTTTAGATTATCTCTATGTATCTCTATGTAGCATGGAAATGTTTATGCTAGTCTGTCGCACGGGGCGTATTATATTTCCATTGAACATAATCAATACTTTTAGTAATGTCTCAAACATAAGGGATTTATAGTCAAAAACGTTGGTTTTTACGGAGTTTTTTTTTAAATTATTATTTTTTAAAAACATTAAATTCTTGACATCTAAGCCAAATGAGATTCTTCAAAGTTCCACAAACGCGTTGGGTGCGAAACAGGGGCGACACTAGAGTGGTGCGGACCGCACAGGATGATACCATCACAAGGGGGGACACCAAAGTGTAAAACTGTGTTGGTTTCCGTTATTTGGCACTGGCAGACTCGGAGGAGGTCTATGAGGCATGTCGTGAGGGGGTGACACCATGAGCTACCTCCCTGGGTAATACCAACCCCCGTGACGCCCCTGGTGCGAAATCATTTACTTCATAAAATTTTGGTGTCATAAATTTTCGCCGACAAAAGAAGATATGTTATGAAAAATTACAATAATAAAGCGAGAGTTGAACTATCAACGCATTTCACGGGGATGGAAAGTTGAGAGAAACAGTATGATAGTAGTTCAGGGATTTGAACGCTCGAGGAAAAGTAGAATAGTTCTTCAAGTGCTTTCGTCAGCCGGCTGACCGGGTGTGTGTGTGTGTGTAGTTGTAATTGGAGTCCTTATAGAGAAGGCTAAACAGCGTTGTTTCAAGTGTTTTGAAAGATAACTTGAATGCATATTGCTATTCGGAGCATTCCTATTGTAATGACATAACATATTTATTCAGAACTGTACTCAGAACATGGATATAAAAATCTGCAATTATAAAAATTCTGTTCACACGTAATTTTTTTTATCAATCTTTTAAATTTTATAAAAATAAGTATTTATAATACCTTTAGAAACAGCGCTTACATATTTTACGTTATTCTTTTATGATTTGTATTTTTTTTTAAACTATGTTTTTTTTAAAAAAAGCAGCGCTTGACTATTTATTTTTAAAAACGTTATAATAAAATTATTACAAAAACTAAACGGTAAAATCAGGGGCATCTCAAAACGAAAAGCAGCGTTGGAAATTCTCATCAGATGTTTCCCAGAATGTGGATGAAAGAATTGTGCCCTTGCGTGCGCCATGCTTGGTGCGTTGAGTGTATGCAAATATGACGTGCAAACATTTGAACATGCATCACGCTAAAAAATGAAAGTTCCGATAGTTGTGGTTTATAAAGTTGATGGTATGACGTAGCTGAGTCTATGTGAGAATAAACTCCGGTTGGATACCTTCATGATAAGCATCAGAGGTTCTCAATATTTAGCACACAAAAATCCCCCTTCTAAGACAACAAATAAGTAAATAAAAAAAACTACTGTCACTTAAAATATATATTCACACATAAAAACATTGCCAAGAATATCAATGCGAGTTCTTGCAGCACCTTTGTTTGAATCTGCTTAAATCAAAACAATACATCCCCCCCCTTTAAAGTTTGATTGCCCAGGGCTAGTTACACCATGGCCAGAAATAGAATTAGGAGGTTATCGAGTTCACCTGGAATTATTCTTGTATTAAAAAAAACTTCTTGTGTATACAAAGGAAAGTTAAACTCATTTGCATATTGAAAAGACGATTATTTTTTTTACCGAGGTCTCCTCGTTGCATCTCAATTATACTTGTGATAAGCCATATGAATTAACATAACTGGGTTAAGCACACTCTAAATCACACTGTCAACCTTAATAAAATGTGAGAGATTATTGCCAGCAGAGAAAGTTATGTCAGCTGAGAGATTATAGTCAGCTGAGAGATTATTGTCAGCTGAGAAAGTTATGTCAACTGACAGATTATTGCCAGTTGAGAAAGTTATGTCAGCTGAGAGATTATTGTCAGCTGAGAAAGTTATGTCAGCTGAGAGATTATTGCCAGCAGAGAAAGTTATGTCAGCTGAGAGATTATTGTCAGCTGAGAAAGTTATGTCAGCTGAGAGATTATTGCCAGCAGAGAAAGTTATGTCAGCTGAGAGATTATTGTCAGCTGAGAAAGTTATGTCAGCTGGGAGATTATTGCCTGCTGAGATATTATTGCCAACTGAGAGATAATTGTCAACTGAGAGATTATTGCCAGCTGATATATTATTGCCAGCTGAGAGATCATGGGCGCCCGCAGGGAGGGGCAAGGGGGGCGCTTACCCCCGCCCCCCTGGATTGATGGATTTTTTAAAAATTGACAATAATAGACAACAAATTTATTAAAGTAAAGAGAAAATAAACAGAAAGTAACTAAGCTTATGCTGATTTCGTTTTACAGGGTAATTATTTTTATTTTTTCTTTATTGTAGAGAATTAGGGCAGTTAAACGGTCTTTAAATCAAAGATTGCTGTTGCTGGCAAGGACTGGTAGTCTGGTCAGGACTTACCGAAATGTGTGAGCTGCCTCATGCGGTAGCTTGGATAGATGAATAGACCGAACCGCGTCCAGATGCCCAGAGATGCTAAATGTAGACTCTGTTATCTAAAGGTCAGCCGTGCGAAGCACTGACCAGGTGAAATGATTGCGATCGTCCAAAGCAGACCAGGGGATAACATCAAAGAGACCAGAGCGGGTCATGGTACCCCACCCCCAGAGTCATTCCCCAAGTGATATTCAAGGAGTCTATACGTCATCCATTAATCACGTTTCCAATAGCTCGGGTAGTTGGTAGGACGAGTTCAATCTACGATACACCGAATTGAGACAGCAGCGGCGCCGTTCAGGTGACATCGCAAACTCACACAGGAGAGTTCAGCGCTAAACAATTCAGGTAACTAAATTGTAGAGTGTAGATAGTAGTAGTAGAGTGTAAATTGTGTGCGGAATAAAGAGACTTAGAGTAAGAGAATTGTAGAGATTACCGTGTATGTAGGAATCAAGGAGTGAGGCAATAAACAGGAAATAATAAAAATTCATGTAGTCTTACAGTCTTGGTGTATGAATTGAGTGAAAGCAGAGATTTTAGTCCAACCAGCAGTAATGAGGCCCAATACACCCACATACCAACAGGTTCTCTACAATATTAATTATTTTATGCACAACCGTATTTTGTGAGTCAAACGTAGTTTTGAACATAATTATTTTTATTATGGATGTGGCCGTGTGCCCACAAAAACATACATGGGGAGCGCCAGCCACTGTGCTCCCCTCTCCCTTCCTCGCGCACGCAACAAAGGGCCCTCTGTTCACTCCCGCAGTGTGACGGTACCTGGGGTGTTGGATTACTGATGACTGACAGGAATTTGGAAGTGAGGACATCCGGCTCCAGAAATTTATTGGACTCGGAAGTAAATGCTTCAACAGCCATCCCCCCTTTAGCCCACCACACTATTGTGGTGGAGCTTGGAATGCGTCTGGCAGAGGTGAAAATTATCGGTTCTCTAAACGATACCGCCCCCTCCCCAGCCCAGCACAATTGGCTGCCGGATGTGAGGCCTTCCGAATTCCTCCTAACAATGACCGGAAATGAATTAGACAGATTAGAGTATATGACAATACTGCTGGACCGGATCAAACACCTTACGGCTCGTTGACTATATAAGGAAGAGAACATTTAGGAGAACGTTTTAGAGACAACATTTAGGTGCGACATGTAAGAGACTTAGGACAGTGCTGTAGAGATAGTCGTCAGTAGGGCATAGACAGTAGCATAACTGTATAATATGTTTCCTGTGTTAGTTCAAGAACTTAGACATCACTAACTGTGTGTACCAAAGCAAAGAAATTATTGCAATAAACAGTTTACTTTTAGGCGTCATGGATATCCGGAAATTTTTAAAACCTCTCAAACAGCCACAGCAATCGATTCCAGATGTTGAAGACATAACGTTAACTCCTGTATGCAAAAAACGGAAAACGGACGCTGTTGCTTGTTCATCTGGAGCAGCAACGCTACCACCAGAACCAGACCCTGACAAGCTTGAAAGTATAGATACTATGTTAACATATGACATTGGAAACTATGTAAAATCTACTACAAAGATTCCTGTCGATCTTAAGTATCGTTTGCTAACTGATTCAAACAAGCCTCACCAGTCATGTGATTTTGAAGGTGACATGTCTGGAAGTGGAAAACGTTGTTTCAGGGAATCTTGGCTGACAAAGTATAGTCTATGATTATCATATTCACCAAGGTTAAAAGGTGCTTTTTGCATTTTCTGTGTTTTATTTCCGCAACCAGTTCAAAGAGGAATTCAAGGTGCCTTCATTACTACTCCTTGTACAAAGTACAAAGATTTTAATGAATGTGCAAGAAACCATATCAGCTCAGCATGGCATCGTGGGTCTCAACAAGATGCTGAACACTTCATGACTACCATTAGAGATTCAAATAAGGTTATTATTTGTCAGGTAGATAATTCAGTAAAACGAATAATTGAAGAAAACAGAAAAAAACTGTATCCTATTATTTCAACAATCTTATTTTGCGGAACAAACGATTTGGCAATTCGTGGGGAAAATAGCACCAAAGCAAAGGCCGAACAACTTTATGCGTATCGAATTGAGGGAGGAGACAGTATTTTAAAAAAACATTTTGATACAGCTGCCGAAAATGCACGTTACACATCACACCGAACTCAGAATGATTTGATCAACATGTCTGAACAAGCTCTGCGAGAAGACATTGTAAAAGCTGCCAACAATGCTGGTAGATTCTCGATCATAGCCGATGAAACAGCAGATCTCTCAGGAACAGAACAGTTATCACTGGGAGCCCGGTTTGTAGATACGTCTAGTGAGCAGGCTATGATTCGTGAGGAATTCCTTGGATTTTCTCCGCTGGTAGATATGGACGCCGCCACAATATCTGATTGTATTATTGAACATTGCAAAACATTTGGTCTTCTCCTTAATAATCTGCTGGGTCAAGGTTATGATGGATGCTCTACAATGGCCGGGAAAGAAAATAGTGTTCAGGCAAAAATTCGAAGTATTTACCCCAAGGCTGCCTTTGTTCACTGTGCCTCGCATAGACTGAATCTCGTAGTAAATGATCTTAATAATGTTGCAGTGATACGAAATACTATTGGCACTATCAAAGCAATTATTACATTTTTTCGTGAAAGTCCAAAAAGGAGGTCCTTTGTTCCAAATATTCCTCTTCTGTGTGAGACAAGATGGACAAGCAAGTATAAAAGTATTCGGATTTGTTTCTAGTAAATTTGAAGATATTTATTGTCAACTGGAAGAATTTTCATTGCATACAAGTGGAAATACACGACAGGCTGCACATCAATTATATTGTTCATCAAAGTCCAGCACGTTTTTATTTTGTCTCAATATTATTTCGCAGTACTCTGCCATACTGGAACCAGTTACTTAGGCTCTTCAAGCTGTTCAAGTTGATCTTCCAGAAGTCCAACTGCAAGTTCAAAACCTGCTCAGTGTAATAAAACTTCACCGAGGTGATTCCGATAACTATTTCATGGATATTTTTTAGAAAAATGTACAACTCGCACAGAAGGTGGATATTGAACTGATTATCCCAAGACAGTGTGGAAGACAAAAGCTTCGAAGTAATCCAGAAACCACAAGTGTTGAGGAGTACTTCAGACAAACAGTTTACATTCCATACTTGGATTCTCTAATTAGCTCAATTGAGAGTCGATTTTGTGAAGCCAACAGTGCACAATTTAACTTAACGTTGTTACACCCTTCGAAATTGTACAAACTGAATCGTCAACAGTTTAAGGATACAATCTCTACTATTAATCAGGTATACCACATTGATAATTTTGAAAGTGAAGCCTTGAGTTGGTTTGATTTTTGGAAAACGCGACAATACAAAAGTAGCCAAGATTTCCTCAACTTGTTACCGTTTACAAAGTTTTATCCGGCTGTCAGGTATACCTTACTAGTTTTGCTAACATTACCAGCAACAACATGTACTGTGGAGCGATCGTTCAGCACATTACGTCGTGTAAAAACCTGGCTTAGATCTACAATGTCAGATGAACGTCTGACTGGGTTGTGCATGTTAAGCGTACACAGACACAAAGTGAACGGCAACAAAAAAGACTTTATGGACAAAATTGTAGATATGTTTGGCAGGGATAACAGACGACTCCAGTTCTTGTTTAAAGAATACATTTTATTTTAAATTTATGTTTTGTTACATACTTGCATGCATTGTGTACATAACAACTTTGATACTAATGTATGCCCTTCATTACTACAGTGTCCAGTCCGTTCGTTTACCATACATATACGCTACAGTAAATTAAAACTACATTAAAACATTACTAAAAATATTCCCCCCCCCCTAGAAAATTTTCTGCGGGCGCTGAGAGATTATTGACAGCTTAGATATTATTGCCAACTGAGAGATTATTTCCAACTGAGAGATTATTGCCAGCTGATAGATTATTGCCAGCTGAGAGATTATTGCCTGCTGAGATATTATTGCCAACTGAGAGATAATTGTCAACTGAGAGATTATTGCCAGCTGATAGATTATTGCCAGCTGAGAGATTATTGCCTGTTGAGATATTATTGCCAACTGAGAGATTATTGTCCGCTGAGAGATTATTGCCAACTGAGAGATGATTGCCAACTGAGAGATTATTGACAGCTGAGAGATTATTTCCAGCTGATAGATTATTGCCAGCTGAGAGATTATTGCCTGCTGAGATATTATTGCCAACTGAGAGATAATTGTCAACTGAGAGATTATTGCCAGCTGATAGATTATTGCCAGCTGAGAGATTATTGCCTGTTGAGATATTATTGCCAACTGAGAGATTATTGTCCGCTGAGAGATTATTGCCAACTGAGAGATGATTGCCAACTGAGAGATTATTGCCAACTGAGAGATTATTGCCAACTGAGAGATGATTGCCAACTGAGAGATTATTGCCAACTGAGAGATTATTGCCAGCTGAGAGATTATTGCCAACTGAGAGATTATTGCCAGCTGAGATATAATTGCCAACTGAGATATTATTGCCAGCTGAGATATAATTGCCAACAGAGAGATTATTGCCAGCTGAGAGATTATTGCCAACTGAGAGATTATTGCCAACTGAGAGATTATTGCCAACTGAGAGACTATTGCCATTTGAAAGATTATTGTCAGCTGAGAGATAACAAGTCAATTAGCTGGAACTAAACCTGCACGTTATCTATTATTTTTTTTATAAAATAACACCGACTGAAACATGTGGAGAGGTGTTCTCTAAATCGTGAGCTGCGGACCGACACATGTCCTCGAGCCATATGTAACAGGTGTACAACATATAAATACATATTCGTTTACTTAAACATGAAAACGTTGCGAGTAAAAACAAGTAACCTTTTAATTTCATTTTATGAATGTGCCAATATAAAATATTGCCAAGGAAAAAAAGACAAATTCTAATTTCCATTCAAGTTTTACTTTAGCAAATTATTACATCATCTGTATGGTATATTGTGTTTCTAGCTTGTATTTTTTTTTATTTAACAGCTTATAGTGGCTTATACTAACTAGGGCATAACCGGAAATTGCCTCGGACATTCGCCTCGGCCGAATATTACGATTTTCGGTAATATCCGGAAGTATTCGCCTCGGCAAATATTACACACGCAAATAGCTAAAAAATAAAACATAAAAAGTAAGAAAATGGAATTCAATAAATATTGAACAGCTGGCAAAGAAGACACGATAATTTCAGTAGCATTCCGCAGGTGGCGTAACCAGTTGTTACTGGGTCACGCATAGTCTAACTTTCTTTCAAAAGATGGCCATTATACTAATATCCTTCCGTCCGACTGCAATGGTTGTAGAGATATATGCCTCTAACTGGCGGAAAACATTAACTTTATAAGCATTCCACAGGTGTCGTAACGTTTGTGTTTCCGGCAAATATTTGAAAATATAGACGCCATAGTATAAACATAGTAAAAAAAAATTATTAAAATAATATTTTATAATTAAAATAATTTTAAGTTTGTAAGTCGCAGCTACTACTCGGTTCGTATCCGGATCCGGCAAATAGTACATCCAAATACTCGGACTCGGTACTCGGTGGAAATTGTCTACTCGGTTATGCCCTAATACTAACGCGTCTGATGTAGGGTTGCCAACTCTCCCTTTTTGGCAGGAGTCTCCCGGAATCGACTTTCATGTCCCGTCTCCCGGTTAACTATGACTCGGAAGATATAAATTGTACTATGTCAAAATAATTGTTTTGATTAAATCTTTATGTTATTTTAATCACATAATTTTACAACTTAGATAAATTCACCAACATGTGACGTCATGTGTAATTACAATGTAAACAAAAAAACGTGAACAAACACATGTTATATCTGTTGAGTGTTATAATGTTTGCAATTCTATAATCTCCTGGGTTCGAGGTTGTGGGAGTTGGTAACCCTAGTCAGATGTAGTAGTTGGTTGATGTTATTTACCACGCCACAATACATCTTGATATAAACTTTGTGAGCATGAACTATAGTAATAGTATTACCGACGTATCGCCCCTAAGTATATACAAGAGTGCCTAAAACCAAAGCAGTAAATGGTAAGGTAATTTACCTTATACATATACACGAGTGCCTAAAACCAAAGTAGTAAATGGCAAGGGTAAGGTAATTTACCCTAGGGCCTAGCCATACACACAAGTGCTTTAAAAAAATAAGAGTCATAAATTATAAGTTTATTTACCCTTAGCATACACACAAGTGCCTGAAACTATGAAACAAGAGACGGAAGGATGGCAAGGTGAAACTATTTTACATGTAAAACATTTTGATGTAGCAGAAATAAATATTGTCCACTGTGAACAACAATTGACCGCACTGTGATAAACACCGTCATAAAACATTTCTTATTAGTTTGAGGTTCACCCCCCCCACCCCCCAACCACGAACGGCCGTGACACTCGCAAGCAGTCAATAACATTTCATAAGTCAGATCACATTGGCCCCTGGCCACGACTTGAACGGAGTCATGAAGTAGGACGGTGCAGAGATGAAACATAAATGAACAGCTTGAGAGAAGGGGGATTGTAAGGGTGGATCAGATCTGTTTTGGAACTACATACAAAGAGTATGGAAATATAGATTTACATGCAAACACTATTCTAAAGCAAGAAAATTTAGGGGTAAAAAATTATTTAAATTTAAGGGCTAAAGTAGTTAAATATACTACACAAGTACAAAAGTACCATGGTAGCTTAAAAAATAGACTGCACAAGTGTCATGGTCCATGTTGTTGTAATAAATATACTGCACAAGTAACAAGGTGTTATTAATATACTGCACTAGATAGGTGTTATAAATGTACTGCACTAGTACCAAGGTGTTATAAATGTACTGCACTAGTACCAAGGTGTTATAAATGTACTGCACTAGTACCAAGGTGTTATAAATGTACTGCACTAGTACCAAGGTGTTATAAATTTACTGCACGAGTACCAAGGTGTTATAAATGTACTGCACTAGTACCAAGGTGTTATAAATGTACTGCACGAGTACCAAGGTGTTACGAATACAGTGCACTGATACCCAGGTGCTGTATACATTTACTGCACAAGCAATAATGATGTAAATATTTCGAATTATTTGAACAATTTAGATTTTGAACACAAAGATATTTTGGATTTTATATATTTTATAACACAGACTTGTATGAAATTCTACACAAGTTCACTTAGTAATTCGTCTCAAACCATCCGAGTTTGAAAACTTAAAGAATTAGAGCATTTCACAGAAAGGGGAATAATTCGTCAAAGTCATTTCACATTTCTAATGACCGGTCGATTCCCTTTATTATTTAAAATTTACAGATGAAGAATACAGCAGAATCATTTTTATTTCAATATATTTACCTAACTGAACCTTCAAACTTTTCTTTCATTCAAAAACTAACGTGACCAAAACAGGAATGAGAGAGAATTAACATGAGCAGTTGAAGTTGAAATGGAAATAGATAATTTTATCTGCCCATGTTAAACAGAAATAAATAATAACTTGATCTGCCCATGTCGGAAAATACAAACAATAGATAATTATTTGATCTGCCCGTGTCTGGGGCTGAGAGCAAGTTGGAAGAAATGAACAAAGTCTTTGAGAAATGTCTGGTATAAGTTTATTTGTCAATGATATGTCTGGTTATATAAAATACTTTAAGGGGGCATTGAATCTATCATTTGTGTATACATGTATATTAAATCCTAACATTCGCATCAAATATCAGCTAAAACTAACATATTCTGTTTAAAGTTGAAACTACAATTACATTTTTCATCAAGATAATATAACAAATTGCCGCCTTGAGGTCACTCAAGACTTAAAAGTTTCTGCAACTAAAAGAACAACAACTCCTGATGGGTACCGACCAGTGTTGTATTGTTGCTTTGAATTAAAAGACATGAAGAAAAATATATTCACAACAATGTTCCCTTTAAGCTGAGCGGCTGCGTAGCCGCGCATAACTTTGACTGACGCCGCACAGCAGTTTAGAATTACCGGGCAGAAAATTTGATTAAATATTGCACACAAAAAATAGATGCTGTGTAACTTTGCATATGAGTTTTATTAGTTTGAACAGGTAATTGGTAAACTGGAAGGGAACATTGATTCACAGTTAGAGTTAGGTTTAAGAATGTGCCAGATAAGGCTTCATATTTAAAATATTATAATTATCAGTTCTGATTATATTGAAATTTGAACAATGGCTAAATTTTTGTTACTCACATCATTGAAATTTATATACATATCAGTATTTAGAAAAAGATAAATTTAATAACTGTTTGACCTGAATATTTCTACAAAAAAAAATTAGTTCATAAGTTTAAATGGAACACATCATATCCCGAGTCAGTCTAAGCTGACTTAAAATATAATACATGTATGGTGTCATTGGAGAAGTTTAATTACAACCTATTTTTGAGATGACTGCCATTCCAAAGAAATTACTGGAGTAATGTAATAATTTTTCTTTTATTTTGAACTATATGAGAAAACTTTCTCTGACATACTCGTTTATCAATTAACAACCCATATACATTAATATATAGCTAAGAGTGTTAAAAGTTATCAACAAACATGAACTAAAAAACAAATATTTTAGAATTTCATGTGAACTATTCAACAACCAAATTAACCATCAACCTATAGTGGAGTTAGAATATTCAACACATTTGATGGCAGGTCCTTCTGATTATCATGAATTCGATGAACCCCAATAGCAATATGTACCATGGCCAACATGACTTATTTCAATAGAAAACTTAGTTCTAATGATAAAAATCACATTTGTATAGCCATGAGAGTACACTCACAGTAATGCATTTAAAAATATAAATTAATGTTCCAAAATTATTGTTGTGAAACTCAGATATTTCGGGCATAAAATCCACTTTTATTTTCAAATAAAATGAAAAATTTGTTTGTAACTTTAAACACCGTAAGAAATAATCATTAAACAATTAAAGAATAAGAAAAATTCTATCAGGGCATTTCACTATTCAATGTTACTATTCCACTGAGGTAGTATTTTATGGCTATTGTTGAAACACATCAAAAGGTGATGTGCCCGGCTATTTTGCTTTGTCCACTTTCTTAAAGATACATCAAGTAAATCACCAATAATACCTTGGTCTAAATTACAATTTTGACTGTTATACAATACTTACAATGTCAGCAAACACCCTGATAATTTATGTAAACAAAGTCTCATTAACCAAGGCTACAGACTACAAGACCAGGTGTTCATGTCAGTGCTGACCAAGACCAAACGCCCAGGTGTTCATGTCAGGGCTGACCAAGAACAAAACCCCAGGTGTTCATGTCAGTGCTGACCAAGAACAAAAGCCCAGATGTTCATGTCAGTGCTGACCAAGACCAAAAGCCCAGATGTTCATGTCAGTGCTGACCAAGACTAAAAGCCCAGGTGTTCATGTCAGTGCTGACCAAGACTACAAGCCCAGGTGTTCATGTCAGTGCTGACCAAGACCAAAAGCCCAGGTGTTCATGTCAGTGCTGACCAAGAACAAAACCCCATGTGTTCATGTCAGTGCTGACCAAGAACAAAAGCCCAGATGTTCATGTCAGTGCTGACCAAGACCAAAAGCCCAGATGTTCATGTCAGTGCTGACCAAGACTAAAAGCCCAGGTGTTCATGTCAGTGCTGACCAAGAACAAAACCCCAGGTGTTCATGTCAGTGCTGACCAAGACCAAAAGCCCAGGTGTTCATGTCAGTGCTGACCAAGACCAAAAGCCCAGGTGTTCATGTCAGTGCTGACCAAGACCAAAAGCCCAGGTGTTCATGTCAGTGCTGACCAAGACTAAAAGCCCAGGTGTTCATGTCAGTCTGACCAAGACCAAAAGCCCAGGTGTTCATGTCAGTGCTGACCAAGACAAAAGCCCCAGGTGTTCATGTCAGTGCTGACCAAGACCAAAAGCCCAGGTGTTCATGTCAGTGCTGACCAAGACCAAAAGCCCAGGTGTTCATGTCAGTGCTGACCAGACAAAGCCCAGTGTTCATGTCAGTGCTGACCAAGACCAAAAGCCCAGGTGTTCATGTCAGTGCTGACCAAGACCAAAAGCCCAGGTGTTCATGTCAGTGCTGACCAAGACTAAAGCCCAGGTGTTCATGTCAGTGCTGACCAAGACCAAAAGCCCAGGTGTTCATGTCAGTGCTGACCAAGAACAAAAGCCCAGGTGTTCATGTCAGTGCTGACCAAGACCAAAAGCCCAGGTGTTCATGTCAGTGCTGACCAAGACCAAAAGCCCAGGTGTTCATGTCAGTGCTGACCAAGACCAAAAGCCCAGGTGTTCATGTCAGTGCTGACCAAGACCAAAAGCCCAGGTGTTCATGTCAGTGCTGACCAAGACCAAAAGCCCAGGTGTTCATGTCAGTGCTGACCAAGACCACAAGCCCAGGTGTTCATGTCAGTGCTGACCAAGACCAAAAGCCCAGGTGTTCATGTCAGTGCTGACCAAGACCAAAAGCCCAGGTGTTCATGTCAGTGCTGACCAAGACTACAAGCCCAGGTGTTCATGTCAGTGCTGACCAAGACCAAAACCCCGGGTGTTCATGTCAGTGCTGACCAAGACCAAAAGCCCAGGTGTTCATGTCAGTGCTGACCAAGACCAAAAGCCCAGGTGTTCATGTCAATGCTGACCAAGAACAAAACCCCAGGTGTTCATGTCAGTGCTGACCAAGACCAAAAGCCCAGGTGTTCATGTCAGTGCTGACCAAGACCAAAAGCCCAGGTGTTCATGTCAGTGCTGACCAAGACCAAAAGCCCAGGTGTTCATGTCAGTGCTGACCAAGACTAAAAGCCCAGGTGTTCATGTCAGTGCTGACCAAGACCAAAAGCCCAGGTGTTCATGTCAGTGCTGACCAAGACAAAAGCCCCAGGTGTTCATGTCAGTGCTGACCAAGACCAAAAGCCCAGGTGTTCATGTCAGTGCTGACCAAGACCAAAAGCCCAGGTGTTCATGTCAGTGCTGACCAAGACCAAAAGCCCAGGTGTTCATGTCAGTGCTGACCAAGACTAAAAGCCCAGGTGTTCATGTCAGTGCTGACCAAGACTACAGCCCAGGTGTTCATGTCAGTGCTGACCAAGATGCGGTGACCAAGACCAAAAGCCCAGGTGTTCATGTCAGTGCTGACCAAGACCACAAAGCCCAGGTGTTCATGTCAGTGCTGACCAAGACTACAAGCCCAGGTGTTCATGTCAGTGCTGACCAAGACCAAAACCCCAGGTGTTCATGTCAGTGCTGACCAAGAACAAAAGCCCAGGTGTTCATGTCAGTGCTGACCAAGACCAAAAGCCCAGGTGTTCATGTCAGTGCTGACCAAGACCAAAAGCCCAGGTGTTCATGTCAGTGCTGACCAAGACCAAAAGCCCAGGTGTTCATGTCAGTGCTGACCAAGACCAAAAGCCCAGGTGTTCATGTCAGTGCTGACCAAGACCAAAAGCCCAGGTGTTCATGTCAGTGCTGACCAAGACCACAAGCCCAGGTGTTCATGTCAGTGCTGACCAAGACCAAAAGCCCAGGTGTTCATGTCAGTGCTGACCAAGACCAAAAGCCCAGGTGTTCATGTCAGTGCTGACCAAGACTACAAGCCCAGGTGTTCATGTCAGTGCTGACCAAGACCAAAACCCCGGGTGTTCATGTCAGTGCTGACCAAGACCAAAAGCCCAGGTGTTCATGTCAGTGCTGACCAAGACCAAAAGCCCAGGTGTTCATGTCAATGCTGACCAAGACCAAAAGCCCAGGTGTCCATGTCAGAGCTGACCAAGACCAAAAGCCCAGGTGTTCATTTCAGTGCTGACCAAGACTACAAGCCCAGGTGTTCATGTCAGTGCTGACCAAGACCAAAAGCCCAGGTGTTCATGTCAGTGCTGATGGGGCGGGCGAGGGCAGATCCTTCCCACTAAAGCCAGCAAAGATATTCTCCATACAAACATCAAACATGGCGGCCCTCGTACGAACGGTTGTGTTGCCTATATATGGAGACACCACACAGTTACGTAGCTGCAGCAGCCTGTCATTCGGAAGCAGGGGCTCCGGAGTGGTCACATCGAGCCCGGCCGCCCCAATTTGATTGGACACCAGAGCCTCATACAGATCGTCCTCGTTGACCAGGGCACCTCGCGTCACGTTGACGAAGATGCTGTCCCTTTTCATCCTCTTGAAAGCTTCTCTATTGAACAGTCCACTACTGCTGTCGTTGATGGAACAGGTCGCTATGAGAAAGTCTGATGCCTCCATCAGTTCGTGAAAACTGACAAACTCTGCTTTGATGGTGTCGGCGTACGACTTGGGTGCGTTGCCGCAGTAGAGGAGTTTACTTGGCTCAAAGGCGGCAAGTCTTTTTGCCGTTTCAAATCCGATCCTGCCGACTCCGACTATTCGTATGACGGAGCCAGACACCTGTTTCCCGCACATCCACAGATTGTCATCCCAGGATGTACCCCACACCATTCCTCACACTTTGGAAAGCTAGAGAGAGAAAAAACAATCAATTTTATTTGAAAGCAGACTGTTCATACTGAAAGTGAAAAGTTTTTTTGTTTGCTTTTTGTACTTGAAAATGTCAATTTTAAAAGAAAATAATTGGTAATTAAAACTTTTATAAATATTATAGTGAAAAATATTTCATTTTTTAAAAATACTTCTTTTTAAAATGATATTAAAAAGCATTGTTTTTCTTATGTTAACCAAAAATGTTTTGGAAATTTAAAATAAAATGAAAGTAAACTGGACAAAAACCATTGAATTGCACAACAAACATTGCGACAAGTAAATGTGTCAACACTCTTATTGTCAATGAAAAATGGTTCCAAAAAAACATTTAATGTGAGTCTTGAATTATACAAACAAGAGATACACAAAATTTCACCACTCAAGGAAATATTTAGATTAATAATTTAATAATAGGGACACGCTTGCCGAGCTTAATGCCTGTTGGGCTGATGTGCTGTGAGTCACTGGTTCGAATCCAGGAGGCAGGAATTTGTTCTCGGTGCTGAGGGTGTCCCTGAGTCCACACAGCTTGTAATAGGTACCTGTCCCTAGTTAGGGAAACCAAGGCGGCTGGCTATTGTCCCACACAATGCCCTCATTGCCATGAACAGTCACTTGCCAACAGACCTGCATGGACTCGGCGTTCTTATTAGAACGTAGGACACAAGAATCCTCTGCAATGGAAGGAGGGTCTGTAATGTTATAAAAATAATAATAATAAAAACTGCCCAGCTTTCTCACCTTCCTCCAGTCTCTGAGCGGTAGCCAAAGTCAAGGCCACGGCCAACTCCGCCACAGCCTTGTCCAGCACATTGGGTGTGTAGCCGACCTTGACCCCCTTTTCTCGCACTCCTTCAGGTCAATGTGCTCCAGGCCAACGGAACCTGTGGCTATAACCCTTAGCTGTGGCCCTGATGTAAACATACAGAAGAAATTTATTCAAGTCGCTGGCACAGAATCACAAAATATAATGAATAGCTTAATATGGGATGGCCAGCCAATTTAGCAAATCACTGAATACAAGCAAAAAGTTTTCCGACTAATACTAATTACTTCACATCGTTTCATTGCCTAGTTTTTAGTTGGTAATACATGTAAACACAAGTGCAAAATTTGAATTATGCAAACAATTATAAATATTTATGTCATTCTGTTTGTCAATCAAATTCATGCTGTAGACCAATGGCAGCTAAAAGTATGTCATTTGAATTCTCAACAAATTCACCAAGGTGCTAACTTTTCTCTAAAAAAACCTTGGGTTTTAGTATGGATTTGGCCACTGGACTGTCCAGTCTCTTACAAACAAGATAGTCATTAGACTTATTTTTTACCACGTTTTTAAATCCTTTATATTAACTCGTGGTGTCTGCGGCCGACCTTGCTTGCTTGCTTGCTTGTCGCCAAAACTTTTGATCGATTTTTAACCCACCTGCTCGCAAGATAGCGAGCTGAAATTTTGCAGGCAGTTTCGTACCGATGATAAAAACAATGTATCAAAATTTCAGATCGATCGCATGTACCGTAATTAAATTATTGATTTTTTAGATTATTTTATTTATTCCTATGTATCATGCTATTTTTTGAGATAGAGCGTCGCGGTGCGTATTATATTGAACAACCTTTCTGTCGCGCAATAAGGTGCGTATTTTACTGACAACACTTTTTATAAACCTATTCCTGATCGGTGCGCATTATATTAAACACGTTTTACGACACAACTGCAAATTTGTATTTTTGGATGGTCTTGCGCTGCGTGTTATAATGAACATTCTTTTAGTTACGTCTCATAGGTAAAGGATTTATAGTCAAAAACTTGTTTTTTTACGGGTTGTTTTTATTATTAACTCGCTTTCGTTCCTGTTTGTCCACAATTTTTCAAATCTGCCAACGTAAAATTAAACCACTTCTGATGGTCCTAGAGATCTCAAAATTTTACCACAGATAGATCTTAGAGGACAATGCATTGTATCAAAATTTCAGATCGATCGAATGTACCGTTATTAAATTATTGAACTTTTTAGTTTATCTATATATAAGCATATGTATTATCTGTCTGCTCTTGTTTACATTACATTCACGTGCCGAGTTCACACCAACCCTGACCACATCAACCATGTTTAACATCAAGGGGAAATCAGTCATTTCCAGTCTGTAAATGTTTGTCGGGCAATGTGTATTATATTTGAACATAATCAATATTTCAAAACTCACCATAGCATACACTTAGACTAAAAAGAATAAAATTAATAGAATTTTAAAAAAAGATTTTTAAAAACCATGTTTTTATAAGCGGACTCATGATCTTGTAGATTCAGTTGAGTTGCAGCTATACTGATGTAATGCAAATATAATTACATAGTCAAGATGTACAATTTGGGATCAAATTAAACTAATATTTCTATGACAATGGCATGGCCACAATGATAAATCATTGATTGTAGGCTATTAAAATAAAGAAGAAGATTCAGCTCAGGGCATCTTATTAAAATTAACATTATTCTGGTGCTTTCAATGTTATAGCAGCTAAAATTGTGTTTATCGGATTCAGAGGGGGAGTGTGATTTTTAAAAAAAATAATATTAATTTGAGAACTTAGCATGGTACAAAACTAGCTGCTGAGCTAGTCACGTTTTACATTAAAAAAAGTAACAAATATATTTCTAAATACATTCAATTTAAAACCTTCATAACCAAATAAAACATAATGCATTATGCATAATGAAATGTTGGTACATATAAGATATATTTATCAGTTAGAGAAACGTCTGATTGTTAATTTGGAAAGTAAAGTTTGAAGAGATGTGTTTTTAGTACAGTCATGAAAACCTTAGTAGTTGGAATACTACAATTGTGTAATGGTAGAGAATACCATTTTTGGGGAGCACAAAAAGAGAATGATCTTTTGCCAAATGTTTTAGTGCATGCCTTAGGAACATAAAGAATATGTGTGTCTGCATAAGAGCGTAGCTGAAAAGAGGGTGAGTAGACAGAAAGTAGTTCAGAAAGATAGGAAGGGAATGAGTCAGAAAAGAAGTTGTGGCAGAGCACAGACAGTTTTTTTAATAAATGTATGCGTGTACTAGGAGTGAATGAAGTAGAAGAGTGTTATGTTATGAAATAGACAACTAAACCTAACCCAGACCCTAAAACTGAAACTACAACCTTAAAAAAAAAGACTCAAACGAAACTCTTTTTCTATTTTAATTTAAAAAATAGACAACTAAACCTAACCCAGACCCTAAAACTGAAACTACAAACTTTAAAAAAAAAGATTCATGTGACGTCACGTTTACGCGACACCCAAGCTTTACAGTGGATGCCGCGCATTGCGCGGTGTCCACCCACTTCGGATTTAAATACTATAAACTCAATATCCAATCAAAGCACTTGGTTACAACTTGGTTTATGGAAGTTTAGTAGGGGGCAGGGGGTGATAAAAAAAACGGAATTACATGTCGTATGATTATATGAAAAGTTTCGACATTATTCTAAACAATAAATAACATGACCCCATCAATAAAAGGTAAAGTACCACATCACCCTCCGTATTGCAATTTTGCGAACTTCATAATGTTGTTAGAACTGGGCTTGGGCTTGAGCCTTTAACCATATTTTTTTTTAATGTTTACACATATTTTATTTTTTTTACTTTACCAAGTAACAGCTAATTTTGCGAATTCTTTTTTGGGAATGGGGGTGGTCATCATTGGTAGCTCTAAATACCGATACCTGAAATGAACTGGGAAACAGAAATATTCTATTCTACGCATAATGGAAATTACGGTGCAGTGCAAATTATTTATTTAATAAAATGGGGGGGGGGAACGAGAAGACATATACTATACCACATCCTATATAGATTATATATGACATAGTGCGATACATGTACCCCCTACCGTGTCATTATATATTGTATTGTATTTATTTAAATGCCAAATGTTTATTTAGTGAAGTTTCATGGCACGAACTGTTGTATTAGCCATTTTTGCACGAGAATTAATTCTAGATGTCTTTTTTTTTATGTTTGTCTTTGTCATATATATATATATATATATATATATATATATATATATATATATATATATATATATATATATATATATATATATATATATATATATATATATATATAAGGGTCTTGGAAGCTAAAATGATAATGATGTCCGTTATGTTGCGACCATTCGCTACATCACGCCTTAAATTTGCTTTACGTCCCAGCGATAATGATACTTTTCTGTGTTAAATACAAGACTCTTGTCAAGAGCCTAAGACCTAAAACGTGACTGCTTAGAAAAAAAAAGAGGACAAATGTTATTTACGTTAAATATAATAATATAAATATAATAAACATCGTACTTTCAGACCTTCGATATTTCCAATGCCAATGTGAGTATTGTGGCCTCTTTCAAATATAATAATACATCAATCTATTTAATTTTTTTTTAATCTGCTACCATATTTTCCTATCACTGCAGTATGTGTGCTTGTCCAACGCATACGAATGTGTAGTGAAGATATGGAGAGGTCAAAAGTCAGAGTTCGTATTTTAACAATGGAGATAGGAAAAAATAGGTCAATATTCTAAATGGGCTTAGGACACTGTGGGAGCTGCGTTAATAATCAATTAAAATCGTACGACCCAATCTCTTCCACCGGGCTCAAACTAGTGGTGCTGTCTTGGTGGCTGCGAGGAGAAAACACAAAATTAATTATTTAAATATATATTTTAAGACTAATGTCCATCTAGTCAAATTACTCCTTGGTCTAGACCAGGGGTCTCATGCACGCGGGCCGCATGCGGTCCATCAAGTGGATTTTTGTGGCCCACCTGTGAGGCTACAAAAAATGTCCTGTTCGGGAAATTCAGACAACTAGTAATGACACACTTTCACACACCTCATATTTTGTTGTTAATTTTATATACGTAGCATGCTTATTGAAATAAAATCAGATTTAATAACGTAAATACAGTCAATTAATCATTATATTGACATGTAGAAAATGAGTTGGGTTTTTTCTTTCTTTTTTTTGTGTTTACTAATGTCGATTTATGGGGGATGCAGCCTTTTACAAATCTCTTAAGTGATAAAATGGCACATTCCTTCATCCGCGTTTGAGACGCGTGGTCTAGACTCAATGTACCGTATTTTAAGGACTGTAAGACGCTCCTTGATTTTTAAGCTTTTTTTTTAAATAATATTTTAATTTTCAACATAATAATTTTATAAACTAAGACCCACCTGAATTTCTTAGGATTTTTTTTAAAAATAAAAAATCGAGTCTTATTGTCCATAAAATACGGTAGTTGATAAAGAGTTTAAACTGTCATTTGCTTTTAAAATAATTATTATGTTATAATTTGTATTCATATCAGGGGCGTCGTTAGGGTTGGTATCACCCAGTGTGGTAGCTCATGGTGTCACCCCTTAACAACTTACCACATAGACCTCCTCCCAGTCTGCCAGGGCCAAATGAAGGAAACATACAGAATTTTACATTTTGGTGTGATGATAAAACCCGGTGCAAGTTAAAATAAATGATGATGATCTGCTTAGTTAATGGCATGTGAGAATTATTGGTAAATTTTTAATGGATCTTTGTATATTTTTTTTTGTAAACCCGTGCTCAGTTTAAAGCTATGGTTGGAGACATTCTCCTGAGTGTGATCTTATAACAGTGACAGCATAGTCAGACAAATAGCACTAAATAGTTCCTTTGTTTGTATTTCACAACGCCAATAAGAAAAAATTAAAACATATTAATATTTCATTATTCTCTAATTGGTTTTCTTGTGGTTTTAAATTTCAAAGGGGGCAATCGCATTATTTTCATCTTCTCTTATCTATTAAAGACGCCCCTTTTTGTATAAGATAATGCATCCTACGCTTAACTGTGGTTTATATACATTCTGCTCTATTATTAGAGTTTTAAATGGTGATAGTGTATTGGTTTTCCTGGCTTGATCAGGCAACCTATTGCGCGTCCAAATTCCTGACGGGAAGAACGAGAATTTATATGCGTGTATTCTTGAAAACGGAATAAGATAAGTGTTTGTATCCCTTTATCTATTTTAGCGTTGTATTACAATAAATTACATTATCTTTATAGTTTATAGTGTTGTATTTCTAAGTTTAAATTAATAGCATTATGTATTATTACTACTTTGCTCTTTAATTCTTCTGTCCTCTAGCGTTTCTTAGTTTAATGATAGACTAACGGTGTTACTCTTGTCAGTTTTGAATTTAAGCCTTTTGACATAATGTATCATTTATTATACCAATTGAAATTGTGTTTCACATGATCCGTTTTTTTAAAGCCATGTTGGTGTGGACCAAGGAGGTTTAATCTTGGCTCCTTGGTGTGGACACAGGACATTACGTTTGTCAAAGCGAATTACTATTCTACCATATATTATGAGTTCTAGGAATTTACAAGCAACACTAGTTAGTGAGACAGGTCTATAATTACCAGTCTGTTTTATCTCATTTTTTAGAGAGGGTATTAACATTAGTTAGTTTCCAATCCTGTGGCCCTTTACACGGGTTTATATAGGCTTTAGAAAGTACTCAAGTTTCATTTTTTATACGTTGCCAGAGTAAAGGTTAGGTTAAATGTTAAGGCAGCAATGCCATGAAAAATGATTGGTGTCCAATTAATGATAATTCTTATAATTATAATTTTAAAATAACGAAGTTAAATCGTGTTAAATAACAGCATAAATGTGTTAGAAAACAATTTTTTACAGTATAAATTAATACCGGATTTTATTGTAAATGAACATAAATTACATTATCTTACTGGGTTTTTTAAAAAAAAACAGTAAAAAAATCATCATTTACAGCCGTTTATTGTAAAATAACGGTATAAAAGTAAAAGTGTTAGAAAACATTGCATTTTTTACAGTGTGGAACATTTGTGGTCACAAGTATACACTTACTTATCTTTTACAGTCGCTCCTCTTTCTATGCAGAAGATTATTGCATTGTATGATCACATCAAATAATAATAACACAATAATTCGATGTTGTCGAGGATTAACTTGATGTTGCTAATAATTTAATAATAATATTAAAAATACTTTAGTGTTGATGATATGGTCAGGTGTTAGAATGCGGAGATATTCTTTAAATAAAATGAAGAGTTTTAATTATTTAATTGTTCAATTTTTTAATTTTTTCCATAGACAGAATAGCTACTCCAAGTCTTTCTTGCATCAAAGGCGCTGGCAACAAATTAATTTTTACACAACTTAATTAAATAAATGTAATATCAGAATTATGGTATTAGTTTTCCATTGGCGTAGCTATGGATATGGCACTTGGCCTCTTTGGGGGACCCTGCAATCGATATCATAACATGAGGTTATGCACACTCCTTTGCCCCCCCCCCAAAATCGTCAAGTGGGGGCCCCCGGGAGACTTTCAAATTTGGATTCCCCTCCCCTAGCTATGTCACTGTAGTTTTCAAATTCTAGGGCTAGGGAAATCAAAACTATAAGTTGAACCGAAATTTTGTCTCTACTAGAGGATGAACAAAAATATATAAACATTCAAAGTATCATTGCATGCTAAACTAAAGCAACATTCCTATAGACTCATTCACCAGTTGCAAAATAAATGCTAAAATACATACAACAAATTTAAGTAAATGAAACAAAATATTTCAAGTATACCCATAAAATCATTGACCAGTCACATAAATATTTAATGTGTTTCTAATTTCTATACCACTGATGGGGAACCGGTGGCACGCGTGGTACAGTCGACATAATGCCACTAAAGTATTGGTGACCAAAATATTACTTCCTTAATAAATAATGACAATAACTTATGATATTATGTAAATCAAAATGCTGTGATGGAAGCTTTGGTCTATTTTTATAAGAGACATTTTCAGGAAACAAATAATTAACTTTCAATCATCTACAAAGTAAATATACATTCATACAAAACTTCAGTAATTTTTACTCTATTTATATATTTAGGCTTGCCACTTTTGACAAAATAAGAAGAAACTAAAAAACATTGGACAAGCAGAATTTTTGAGAAAAATACCCTATAATTAAGACATAGTTTGATTAAACTTCCTCAACAATCTGTTCAACTTCACAGTGTCAGAAGCAAGTCTGCCTCCGGTAATAACCATGTTGTTTCTCAGAGTGTTGATACCTGCTGCTTGGTCTCCCATGCTAGCGTCCAAATAGTCCCTTGCGACGAGCGTATCCAAGAAGCTTTGGTTCATGAATGTACGATACTTGTCGTCTGACATCCTTAGAACTCTGTTTTTCTTTAGTTGCTTGCGAATCAAATTGTCATAATAAGTCTCAAATTTTCTAATCCCACTGCTGCTGAGATGATAATCAATGAACAGCTTGTCAGTCAGGAAAGTTTCTGTATCTTCCTCGTTTTCACCCTTTTTGAAGAAGACGTATAACAAATATCCGTTTAAAAAGCGATCAGCATCCAGATTGAACTCAGCTTTCACTAGACTTTTGACTTCTTTTTTTTCCCTGAGAACCTGAGGATAATAAAATTAACATATTTACATATCATAGACATAATAAATGTTGCTTCCGCGATTTGCGCTATTCTTGATTTTTCTAGGTTGCGTCGCGCCAACTCGCTGGGCAAATAATTCAGTATACTTATGCATATCAACCCAACTGATTTAGAAAGAGGAAATGTAGTTCTACCACCTGGTATAATTTTAACTGCGTTAAAATGAAATTAAAGGGCAAAAAACATCGATTTTTGATGCAAAATTAATTTTTGTCCATGAAACAGAATTTTTGTCCATGAAACAGTTATTTTACAGCGTTCAAAAATATATATTCAGAAAGGTCATTCAATTTACTATAGAAATTTTATAATTTCACTATCAACTAGTATCAACCCCCTATGAAAAATCCCATCTAACGGCCCCGACAAATCGGCCCCCAGTCAAAACGACCCTTGTCAAATAGGCCCCGACATAACGGCCCCGAACTGAGATAATTTTTAAGGAGATTGGGTATTTATGTGCAATTTGTGAGCATTTGGGGACATATTTTAACAAATTTTATATTTTCTAATCTAATCATATGTATATATTAGGGCTGCGGAAATTAACGATTAATTTCTCGATTAATCGTTTAAAATTTTTAATGATTAAATTTTTTAAAATGATTAATCGACACACCACTCGAAGTACTCGAAGTCAAAAAGTGAAATATTTCCGCTGATAAATATAAAATAATTTCCAGACGATTACACGAACATTTTGGCTTTAAACTATGACTGACATGAATGTTAGAAATGTTGATAAAGGTTATTGTGTCCATTGAGATAAATCGTTTGCCTACCATGGAATGTTCCTTTTTAAGTCTAAGCCTCATTGGTCCGTGTTCAAAGTTTAAAAAAAAATTGTGTGTACCATTTTTGTGCAATATTTTACAAAATTTTCTGCGCTGTGATTCTATCTAAACTCCAGCGTGGCGTCTGTCAAAAATCTGCGCAGCGGTGCTGCTTAAATGGAACATTGCTACCATGGTCGACATATCACCTGCAAATCAAACATCCCCTACAGCATCAGAAACTTCAGTTGAGACAATCTAAAGCTATGTGAACAATTGTTCAGCACTGCTGTTTATATTGTCAATAAGACCCGCTCATCACTTGAACCAAATAATGTCAATACAATTGTTTGTTTGCCTTGTTGGTTAAAAGATGTCATATAAAGAAGACATCCCAGTGATATTTTGATTTTTGACAAGTACGTTTAATAAATGTTACTTATGACTTATGACACCATAAATGTCAATTTTTGGATTTAATAGAAATTAACGATTAGTATCTAGTGCTACGGTAAGAAATTATAGTAATGTTAATACTTTCACTTATTCGGCTCACATACAATTTATAAAATCAAGAACAGATTCTTTTAACGATCTTAATATGTAGTATTAATAGAGATAGTACTGTCAATTTTGCCAATTCAAAAATTATTTTGCCGAACTAAATGGAGAAAAGTGACAAAAACACCAAGATCAAGGAGTCAAATAAATAATGAATGCAGATCGTTTTTTCTCTTTAACTATGTTACTATATATTTTGTAGATGTTGAAAGTTATTTTTTTTAATGTCTCTTGTCTAAGTATAAGCTTTCTATTTTACAATAAAAGTGTGACCAATTCTTTTTATTTAATATATAAAATATATCAATAAATGTTGGCCCAAAGCCTATTATTTTTAAAATACATTTTTATATAGATATGTTTATATTCCCTTAAAATTGTAATATATTTGTAATATTATTGCAGTGTTTAAAGACCAAACAAGATAACTGGGTACATGAAATTATTTATACTCGCAATAAAGTAAACAGATATTCAAGCAAAAACATGATATTGATGGTAATTAATAAATTATTCATTTCAATGTTAAACATGGGTGCAAGTTAGTAATTCTATTCCATATGATTATGAATAATATGATATATTTATTTTAAATCTCTTTTGTCAATTTTAATTATTACCTATGCATAGGACTATACATAAATCAAGAAGTACCTCAGAGGAAGTTTTTGAAGTTGTTGTATCCATTATGGATTCCATCCTACTTGTCTTGGAAGCAATTCCAGACGCAGGCATGGGTAACTTCCTTTTGTTGCCAGACATCTCGACGAAAAGGCTAAGGCTACCTGAAGAAACCATGAAAAACAGCACTTTATCAACATGATAATTCTAATAAGAATGCAGGTCAAGACACAAACCATTGACAAGCGTAGGACGCAAAAATCTTCTGTATGGAAGGAGCGATAATAAAAGATAAGATTAAAACCCAACATTACATATATATATTTGGTTCTTAACTAAACTTACCTGATTTGAACTTTTTTTTCTACGACTACTACTTTAGATGTTCAATTTTTTCTGCAACAAATAATGTTTATAATATTAGTATTAGGATTTAAAAATATTTTTCAATTATAAATATAACTGAAACTAAGAATATTAAATATTTTATTAATATAAATCATGTGAATAATATTTTTTTTTAAATTCATCGTTACTCATTCTAACAAAATTGAATCCTAGTTATGGCATATTTGCATTATTTGTCTGCTCACAATAAGGCCTGATTTATGATTACATTTACATGAAACATTATCTAAAATCTAACGGCTGCTGAGGTATCTGAGAAATAATAATTTTGTATTAGTGGAGAAATCTTTTTCTTCCTTTGGACTGGTGTACTTGCAGTTGCAGGTTGAAATAAAAGAGAACGGATTTCATCCAGTTTGAATTTTAATGTCTTTTTTAGAGTTAGAATATTTTAAATAACAAGTAAAATTAGAGTGAATCCCTGTCTGGTTTGAAAAATAGCTTGGATCTTTCCAGTAGGCTTCATCCAGTGCAATCACAGCAGCGTTCATCCCCTCCTTCTTCCTAGAACATCTGGTATAATATTCTCTATTTTTACATGAAGACCGAAAGGGAAGAAACGGCTCTGTGACATTTTTGTGGTTTTGGGATATTGAAATTTTAAAAAATCAAAAGCTTTGACAAATTTAGCCATTTATTTATAACTGTTAATAAATAAATTTTATTTATGATTGTTATAAAAGAAATAGTTCATGTTTTACCTGAGTGGTGTGGAAATGGAGTTAGCCGTTTCTTCCATTGTAAGTAACCTCAGTGTGTTTTTTCATAGTTAAATCTTAAGGTAATCTAAAACTTTTAATATTTACTTAAAAATACTGGTTTTAGTGTAATTTTTTTTTAATTTATTAACTAAAAATTTGTGTATGTCCCTCAATAAATAATTAAATTAAACAGTGGAAAAACATTTTCTTTTTAATTAGAAGTAGATTCAGGTACTGATTATTAGCTTTATCATTCACCGAGACAATGGTAGAAAAGACTGACAACAGACATTAAAAGCATAGACTCATAGCTAGAGTTCCTCGAGGATTCATAAATAATCACAAAAATTAAAATGAAAACACAGGCAAACACACATTACATGTACTTTTTGGAAATTAAATAAGTCAAAGATATAAATTAATAAAAAATGTTTATTACATAAAAAGAAATTAATTTTGCTCATCAAAAAATTCAGGATTGTTGGTAAATTTCTTCAGTACCTGTAAGTCTTTAAATTTTGCCTCAGAAATAAACAATTTCTCTGTGTAAAGGTTGACAGGTTCTCCCATTAAAACCATTTATTTTTTGTTTCTTAATTTGGTATTGATGGTGGATTTTAAAAAAAAACTACCATTCCAAGAATCTCTATAGACCGTGATTCCAGGAGCATCAGCTGAAAATGAAATCTCCCTTAGGGGTCTTGTTGGATCAGGGCATCCAGCTTTATACAAAGGGCTTATAAAATTAGTTAGGCTTTTCACCGTTGATGGTTAGTTCAAAAACATTGAATTGGGTGGGATTCCTCCTAGCATTTTCAAAAGTTTTGATCCAGTCAGATGACACATTAGCTATTGTCTTACAATTAATTAGAACCATGTCTTTGTCACATTCCATGTAAGAGTGACCTTTTCAGGAAAAGAAATTTTGACAGTTAAATCTTTTCATGTGTCTTTAATTCATCACATTTTCAACATGTGTCTGTTTGTGGATATCCAAATCCAATGTTTAAGTCTTTGTTGAATACATTTCTGTAAGATTCATAACAAAGTTTACTTTCTGGATACAAAATTAGGAACATATTAAACATTTTGTTAATACAGGGTGTCCACCCAAATCTGGTCCAAAAAAATCCTACCAGCCACCAAAAAATCCTACCATCCAACCGACAAGTAAAAGTTATTATTCGGACAAGTAAAAGTATATATTCGACAAGTAAAAATTTAACTTGCAGTATTGTATGTTTTTTTGTTAACATATTTTGTAAAAAATAACCTAAAAACTGACAAGAACACAACTACATACCTTCATTCTACTTCAGCAATGTATTCATTTAGACTAGAGGATCACATCTGTACTACGTACTTGATATCCGTATAGTCAAATTATTCATCCTTAAAGAACTTATCATTGTACTTAAATTGTTCATTGGTAAAGTTGATTTATAAAACAAATAATTTCAAATTATTTACACTATATATACAGTTTATAAACAATTTACAATAGACAGCTGCCTTTTAAAGCTTCAGCTCAGCCTCCCTCTCATTGATGAGAGCAGCTAGAGCCTTTACCTCCTCTTTCTTCTTTGTGGCATCACTCTTAAAAGCTAAGCTTTTTACAATTGAAGCATGTACATCTTTTCCTGTTTCCTTCACTGCCTTTTCTATAATTTCATCAGCAGATTTGATTAAAAGATCAATATCAAGCTCTATCTTCCTCTTCTTTGCTTTCATGTCTGTGATTTCTTCTGCCTTTCTCTTCCTTTTCCCAGTCTGCTCACTTTCTTCTTTATCTTTCTTCTTCTTATCTATAGCATCAATGTAGGTTTTGTGGGCCTTACTAGAGTAGTCTAACATTTTTTTGTTGATAGGAATCTCAGCCAAAGGCCCGTTGTCCTTGACATACTGACATATCAGTCTCTTAGCTACTAAACTTTCTTCCAACAGGTTCTCTACAGTTGCTTCTTTGTTGGTTGAGAAACCCCTCTCAACATCAGCATTGCCATGGCTTAGCAGCAGGACCATCTGGATTACCTTTTTCAATGCAGGTGAACTATCCAACTGACCATGTTCAATGAAGAACTCATCTAGGCGCTCACCATTGTACCTCACTGTTGATTGAGACAGCCTATCTACCAGGGTCTCAAAGTCATATAACACCTGATCCACCTCATCACCCTGGATCCATTTCGTAAGGCTGAGATGCTCTGTCACTTTCTTGAACAGTTTCTTGGCTTTGATGGGTTCAAGTGTGATAACAGTTGGGTCCAAACACTGTATGAAACTGACAATGTCATACTTAAGGGGTGACTTGCTAAGAATCTTGTTAACCATGCCCTTTATAAATTTGAGGAAGTTTTGTCTGAAATCTTTCAACTTAAGCTCTGAAACCTTCCCTGCTTCTTTCAGTTCTTTCAGAATGACTTCTGCCTGGTGACCTAAGCTGAAGTCTGCCTCCCGTTTGAAAGCATTGGATGGCAGGTCTTTGGGTATTTTAAGGTGTGAAGCTTTAGTCACTGTCATCACATATTCAGGAGTTAAGATAAGGCTGTAGAGTCTTTTGGTCATGGCGAAGAGGTCTGCACCAAGAAAGGGTGACAGTGGAGCATCGGCCTGAAACTTCTCAAGAAAGGGTTTTGCAATCTTGGCTACAAATATGAAGGTGTGAAGCTTAGCTTTGAACAGATAGTCCCCTTCCTTGTCTACCAGTGTTAAAAAACTCTTACACCCAGGCTTGTTGACTGTTCCCTTTTTTACTGCAGACAGGTAGCGTAAAATGGCTGGCCAGATTTGCAGTGCTCGTTCAGCAGCTGGAACATTCTCCAACCAACGATGTCCACAGAACTTGAGAGGAAGTTTGGAGGCCTCTGTTACTTTAAAAAAGTCCTCCCTCCTGGCTGGTGATTCCTTAAAGAGGTAATAAAGAGACTTTAAAACATCTTCCACACCCCAACCTGAATCCTCAACACCCTTTTTAAAGCTGTTGTGCACCGTGTGCAGGCCACAAGAGCCAATATTAATCAAACTCATTCCATTATCATCCTCCATTTCTTTGCACAATGTTTTAAACACTTTCCAGTTAACATTTGGTCCATCCATAGATAGCTGCAAAATCTTTTGACTTCCTGCTTTCTCAATGAAAGACCTCAAGTGAATCATGATATCATTTGCAGAAGCATGTCCAAGGAAATAGGAGTCTATATACTTTGATCTCACCATACCTTCAGAATCAATAAATCTCACGTGAACATCGAGCTGCTTTTTACCAAGGTCAGCGTTATGGCTCTCATCAAACATTATCACATAAGTAACACTGTCTCTCAAACTGTCTAGAATGGCATCTCTGATAGCAGGGGCTATGCCAAACGTAGCTAAGTAACCTACTTTGGTACGTCCACAGGTAAACTGTTTGGCTATATCCGAGTCAGGAAACATCTGTTGAAAAATGCTGCCTATGTCGTCTGAGCTTCGAGCACTGGAGTGGCTAGAAACTAGGTGCATTGTCCACCTAACCTCTGCTTTTAGAGTATCTGCAACTTTAAGAGTTGGCTGTTTAGTTGTAGTTGAAGTTGGATTAGATGTAGTTGAAGTGGCAGTCTGATTCAGAGATGATGGAGGTGTTGATTTTGTTGCAAAACTAAGCATTGAACTGCTACCACGATGACTTGCACTGGCCCGCATGTGCTTTTGTGAAGACATATGGGTGTTCAAGGCTTTTATGCCTGACGATCCTATAAGGTAAGCTTGACCACAGTACTTGCACTTGAACTTTTCACGATTTTCACTTAGTTGTTCAAGCCACTCAGAGTAAGAAGTGTCTTTTAACCAGTCTGAATTAAAATAACATTTCCCCATGTTGATGGGATTGATAGTGTTTTTTGTAATAGTATACAAATTGTCAATATCTGGATAGTGAAGTAAGGAACAAATTTAAACTGACAAAAAGTAAACTAGTCTTAAGACTTTAGTCAAGAATTTGCCTACTGCAGCCTACCCTAAAAACTGTTAGTTAACACACTTTAAATTGTAACCATTTAACTAGACTAGAATCTAGATTTCTATATGTTTAGCACATAATTTTCAACACTGAACAGGACTGATTTTTAATCAATTTAATCATAAAAAATAAGCTTTGATTTGAAACAGAATCTAGATCTAAACCTATTTAAATAGTTGCTTTAATAGTTGTGACTTTGGCATACCGTGACTGTTTAAATATTTTAAAAGAAATTAACTGAACTAGATCTAGATTTTAGACGTGGCTAGGCTAAGCCTAAGGTTTTTTTCGTTTTTAATTTTCACAAAATACTAGATTAGAGAGATCTATTGACTTCAAGCAGACAAAATGGCGACTGCTGCTAAAGCAGCTAAACAATAAGCACAAAAATCGTAGTTAACACTGCTCCCATAAATTTTTTGGAGATATAACAAAAGTAAATAGATATCTATTATTTACTCAGATCATGATATATTTTTAACCAAAATCCTAATATGAATATCTAGATCTAGTATATCACACTAATTACTATTACGCGGTTACTAGATCTATACTATGGGCACTATGGCTAAGCGTAAGCAATTTCACAATTTCTATCTGTTTCAATCACAGTGCACTTTATGTTTACAATGCCATCTTTAACGAGAATTATTTTGTTTAATATCTGTAATTTGTTTGTATAAGTTTAGTTTTCGACTTTTGTTTTAAAACACACATTTAAAAAAAAATAAAACTATAGATATATACGATATGATATCGATATGGACAGGGGACTCTGACTCTGTCATAGGTAAACAACAGTTTTTATACTGCTGCGAACTATTGGTATTTCCAAACCAAAACAATGTGCAACGTGAGCTTCGTCATTCATTTATTTCTATCTTTTATCCGACCGAGGAACGTTTATCCTACCGAGATTTTGTTTATCCGACCGAGGATCGTTTATCCGACCAAAATCCGACTTATCCGACCACAAAATTTTTATCCGACTAAAATCCGACTATCCGACCACAAAATTTTTATCCGACTAAAATCCGACTTTCCGACTTCGGTGGACACCCTGTAATATTTAATTCCTCTGGTAAATACAGACATCTTGTTTTCTCTTTTGAATAGTGGGACTGCCTTCCTTGAAATGATGAAATGTGATTTGGAATTCTTTCCAGCATTTCCTCAGTCAGCTTATGACTTATGGGGCCTATTTTTGTGCCTCCCCTTGGTCTTTAGGTGGCTCTCCTGATAATAATAATAAAAATAAACAATCTTTTATTTTAATATTTAGTGTAAGTGTATTATATTTTACATTTTACTTTGTTTAGGCAAATGGTTACCTTTGTTATATATTTAAAATATAAAAAGGTAAATAAATAAAATTTACATGTAACTTTATTCATCAATAGCATTGGTCAATGAGTGTAATAACCTAGCGAATTAGACATTTCGTGACTATGACTATGAGTAATTTTTACTGATACATGAATCATGAACATGTCTAGAAATAAATTTAAATATCGCCATATCTACTATTGCTAATAATTTAATATGTATTTTATTAATATCAATCGAATAGTAACATAATATAATTAAACATTTATTTTATAAACTAAGCCATACTGCCCATTGTTAATTATAATTATATTATATTGGCTAAAATTTGTCTGAGCAGATGTTTACTAACTAAACTCACTTATAGACTATAGTCTACTAATTACTAGTAGGCTTACTAGGCAATATGCCTAATTTACTAGAGTTTAAGAAAGCTTTAAATAAATATGACGGTTTTAAATATTGCCATTGTTGATTGTAAAAAATCTTATTTATTAAGGCATCTCACCGACACCATGACTATAACTATATTACTTAAAAAAAATATTGATTAGAATTTGCCTACATAAAAATATCTAGACCTATCACCCGGTCTACTGTGATTAATAAAATAATACTAATAGTAGATTTATTAGAAAAAAATTAATTCATTATATAATTTAATAGTCTTCTTTTTCAAAATATTTAATACATTAATAATATTAAATATCTTATTTACAAAGGAAAGACTGAGACGTACCTGTAGACGATAAACATTTTTTTATTGTTTCCACTCTGCCTTTCTTGATGCCAAATCCTTGTAAGCACACTCGTACAAATTCATTTTCATTAATCTTGGAAAAAACTTTATATCAATTATATGTGAAGCTAAATTGTTTGACACTTGATAGAGATTCATCATTCAATGGTCTTATTCTATTAACATTCTGGACTGTGATCAGCCCAGGTAAAAAAGAGTCCTGTGTCCTGTAAATCTTTACTTTGCACTTTCACTTAAATAACAGTGAACAGTGGTTAAAAGATTAAAAGAGGCTAGCAGTGAATCTCTATCATCTTGATTTACAGTTACAGTTTGGAGGCATTTAAATCGAGAACATTTGCAGTTTGGTCCAGTTATTTGTCACGGAAGCCTTTTTATTTTTTTTAAATTCTACTAATTTGCCTTCAATTTTTCTTTTCTTAGGCTTGTTTGTTAATTGTGCGTGTTCGCAATCTGCCATCTTGAAAATTTACAAGTCTATACGATATGATAATATTTCAATTTTGAGTCAAAGTACCTATATACGACAAATAACGAAACATTGTTACTACAAAAGAGGGAAACCAGATAGGGTGTCACTTAATGGCAGCCCCACAAGAGAGAAAAATGGCTGAAAAGTGTTGGTAAAGTGTGTGTAGCGTAAACAACAAAGAGTCTTAAATTTCTCGTCCATTCTGGTATTTTTGCCGCCATCTTAATCTTTGTTGTCAGTCAGTCTCACCGCCAGGGCTTTATTATCTATCACAAATCAGACTGGCACTCATGCATTTATATTTAATAAACTACTGTACAATTCATAATAATTAAAAATTGATATTTGCATTCAACTTACCTGTACCTTTTGAAAATATAATCAAATGTCAAATATTGAAAAAAAGTTTTTAAACCTACCGCTCAGCTCTGACTTCTCCTCAAGTTGGTGAGAAAGAGGCTGGGCAGATCACGTTCTTAAATGCACAGCAAAAAAGTAGTGCACATTCTAATTGATAATTAACGCTTTTCTTAATAATAATTTTTAGGCCATAAGTTTGATACTTATTTTAATATTTTTTAATGCCTTTTTAATTTAAAACATAAATTTGACTTCTTTTTAAATCCTTTATATTAACTCGTGGTGTCTGCGGCCGACCGACCGACCTTGTCGCCAAAACTTTTGATCGATTTTTAACCCACTTGCTCGCAAGATAGCGAGCTGAAATTTTGCAGGCAGTTTCGTACCAATGATAAAAACAATGTATCAAAATTTCAGATCGATCGCATGTACCGTAATTAAATTATTGATTTTTTAGATTATTTTATTTATTCCTATGTATCATGCTATTTTTTGAGATAGAGCGTCGCGGTACGTATTATATTGAACAACCTTTCTGTCGCGCAATAAGGTGCGTATTTTATTGACAGCTCTTTTTATAAACATATTCCTGATCGGTACGCATTATATTAAACATGTTTTACGACACAACTGCAATTTTGTATTTCTGGATGGTCTGGCGCTGCGTATTATAATGAACATTCTTTTAATTACTTCTCGTACATAAAGAATTTATAGTCAAAAACTTGGTTTTTTACGGGTTTTTCTTGTTAAATCCTTTATATTAACTCGTGGTGTCAACTTGCGCCCTTGCATGCTTGTCGCCAAAACTTTGGATCGATTTTTAACCAACTTCCTCGTAAGCTAGCGAGCTGAAATTTTGCAGGCAGTTTCGTACCGATGATAAAAACAATGTATCAAAATTTCAGATCTATTGCATGCACCGTAATTAAATTATTGAATTTTTAGATTATTTTATTTTATTTCTATGTATCATGTTAATTTTTTTTGCTATGGTGCGTATTATATTGAACGACCTTTCCTGTCGCGCAATAAGGTGCGTATTTTTATTAATAACAATTTTTATAAGCATATTCCTGATCGGTGCGCATTATATTAAACTCGTTTTACGACACATCTGCAATTTTGTATTTTTGGATGGTCTTGCGCTGCGTATTATAATGAACAATATTTTAGTTACTTCTCGTACATAAAGGATTTATAGTCAAAAACTATGTTTTTTTACGTTTTTTTTTATTAATGTATTTTATCTGGCGTATAGATAAACAATACATATTACAAAGGACTGCGAAAGAAAAGCTTTTAAATAAAATACAAAACACACAAATAGTGTAATGTAAACAATACATTTGAGCGTTATTATTAAACTAACACTTATCATTTAGGGGCCGTCCATAAAGTAAGAAGCCTGGTTGCAGTCTCACCCCATTCCTTTCTCCCTAACTCCACCTACTCTCTGCCTTTCTACCTCCACCTACTCTCGGCCTCCCCCCCCCATTCTCTGCCCCCCCTCCATCCAAAACCATCTGCCTCCCTCCAATATATTCTGCCTCCCCCAACTTCTCTCTGCCTCCCTACTTCCCTGCTCTCTGCCTCCATCCATCCATTACTCTGCCTCCTAACCTACACCTACTCTCTGCCTCCCTACCTCCACCTACTCTCTGACTCCAGCTACTCTCTGCGCCCAGCTACTCTCTGCCTCCCTCACTCCTTAACACTCTGCCTCCCTCCCTCCCTCCCTCCCAGACTCTTTGTCTGCCTCCCTCCCTACTTTCTACCTCCAGCTACTCTCTGCCTCCCTTCTACCCTACACTCTGCCTGCCTCCCTCCCTTACTCTCTTCCTCTCTACCTCCACCCACTCTCTGCCTCTCTACCTCCACCAACTCTCTTCCTCTCTACCTCCACCAACACTCTTCCTCTCTACGTCCACCAACTCCCTCGCTCTCTACCTCCACCAACTCTCTTCTCCTTACCTCCACCAAATCTCTGCCTCTCTAACTCCACTAACTCTCTTCCTCTCTATCTCCACCAACTCTCTGCCACACTACCTCCACCAACTCTCTACCTCCACAAACTCTATACCTCTCTACCTACACCAACTCTCTTCCTCTCTAACTCCACCTACTCTCTGCTTCTCTATCTCCGACAACTCTCTGCCTCTCTACCTCCACCAACTCTGCCTCCACATACTCTCTGCCTCTCTACCTCCACCATCTCTCTGCCTCTCTACCTCCGCCAACTCTCTGCCTCCCTACCTCCACCAACAATCTTCCTCTCTACCTCCACCAACTCCCTCGCTCTCTACCTCCACCAACTATCTTCCTGCTTACCTCCACCAACTCTCTTCCTCTCTAACTCCACTAACTCTCTTCCTCTCTACCTCCACCAATTCTCTTCCTCTCTACCTCCGCCAACTCTCTTCATCTCTACCTCCGCCAACTCTCTTCCTCTCTACCTCCACCAACTCTCTTCCTCTCTACCTCCGCCAACTCTCTTCCTCTCTACCTCCACCAACTCCCTCGCTCTCTACCTCCACCAACTATCTTCCTGCTTACCTCCACCAACTCTCTACCTCCACCAACTCTCTTCCTCTCTACCTCCACCAACTCTCTACCTCCACCAAATCTCTGCCTCTCTAACTCCACTAACTCTCTTCCTCTCTACCTCCACCAACTATCTTCCTGCTTACCTCCACCAACTCTCTTCCTCTCTACCTCCACCAACTCTCTTCCTCTCTACCTCCGCCAACTCTCTTCATCTCTACCTCCGCCAACTCTCTTCCTCTCTACCTCCACCAACTCTCTTCCTCTCTACCTCCGCCAACTCTCTTCCTCTCTACCTCCACCAACTCCCTCGCTCTCTACCTCCACCAACTATCTTCCTGCTTACCTCCACCAACTCTCTTCCTCTCTACCTCCACAAACTCTCTTCCTCTCTAACTCCACCTACTCTCTGCTTCTCTATCTCCGCCAACTCTCTGCCTCTCTACCTCCACCAACTCTGCCTCCACATACTCTCTGCCTCTCTACCTCCACCATCTCTCTGCCTCTCTACCTCCACCAACTCTTCCTCCACATACTCTCTGCCTCTCTACCTCCACCATCTCTCTGCCTCTCTACCTCCGCCAACTCTCTGCCTCCACATACTCTCTGCCTCTCTACCTCCACCAACTCTCTTCCTCTCTTCCTCCACCAACTCTCTACCTCCACCTACTCTCTGCGTCTCTACCTCCACCAACTCTCTGCGTCTCTACCTCCACAAACTCTCTTCCTCTCTACCTCCACAAACTCTCTTCCTCTCTAACTCCACCTACTCTCTGCTTCTCTATCTCCGCCAACTCTCTGCCTCTCTACCTCCACCAACTCTGCCTCCACATACTCTCTGCCTCTCTACCTCCACCATCTCTCTGCCTCTCTACCTCCACCAACTCTGCCTCCACATACTCTCTGCCTCTCTACCTCCACCATCTCTATGCCTCTCTACCTCCGCCAACTCTCTGCCTCCACATACTCTCTGCCTCTCTACCTCCACCAACTCTCTTCCTCTCTTCCTCCACCAACTCTCTACCTCCACCTACTCTCTGCGTCTCTACCTCCACCAACTCTCTGCGTCTCTACCTCCACCAACTCTTTTCCCCTCTACCTCCACCAACTCTCTTCCTCTCTTCCTCCACCAACTCTCTACCTCCACCTACTCTCTGCTTCTCTACCTCCACCAACTCTCTGCTTCTCCACCTCCACCAACTCTCTTCCTCCTTACCTCCACCAACTCTCTTCCTCTCTACCTCCACCAAATCTCTGCCTCTCTAACTCCACTAACTCTCTTCCTCTCTACCTCCACCAACTCTCTACCTCAACCTACTCTCTGTCTCTCTACCTCCACCAACTCTCTGTCTCTCTACTTCCACCAACTCTCTGCCTCTCTACCTCCACCAACTCTCTGCCTCTCTACCTCCACCAACTCTCTGCCTCTCTACTTCCACCAACTCTCTGCCTCTCTACCTCCACCAACTCTCTGCTTCTTTACCTCCACCAACTCTCTGCCTCTCTACCTCCACCAGCTCTCTACCTCCACCAATTCTCTTCCTCTATACCTCCACAAATTCTCTTCCTCTATACCTCCACCAACTCTCTGCCTCTCTACCTCCACCAACTCTCTCGCTCTCTACCTCCACTAAAATTCCTCCCTACCTCCACCAACTCTCTGTCTCCACCAACTCTCTGCATCTCTACTTCCACCAACTCTCTACCTCCACCAACTCTCTTCCTCTCTACCTCCACCAACTCTCTTCCTCTCTACCTCCACCTACTCTCTGCCTCTCTATCTCAACCAACTCTCTGCCTCGCTACCTACACCAACTCCCTGCCTCTCTACCTCCACCAACTCTCTGCCTCCACCAACTCCCTGCCTCTCTACCTCCACCAACTCTCTGCCTCCACCAACTCCCTGCCTCTCTACCTCCACCAACTCTCTGCCCCCACCAACTCTCTGCCTCACTACCTCCACCAATTCTCTTCCTCTATACCTCCACCAACTCTCTGCCTCTCTACCTCCACCAACTCTCTTCCTCTCTACCTCCACCTACTTTCTGCCTCTCCATCTCACCCAACTCTCTGCCTCTCTACCTCCACCAACTCTCTTCCTCTCTACCTCCACCTACTCTCTGCTTCTCTACCTCCACCAACTCTCTGCCTCTCTACCTCCACCAACTCTCTTCCTCTCTACCTCCACCAACTCTCTGCCTCTCTACCTCCACCTACTCTCTGCTTCTCTACCTCCACCAACTCTCTATCTCTCTACCTCCACCAACTCTCATCCTCTCTACCTCCACCAACTCTCTGCCTCTCTACCTCCACCAACTCTCTAGCTCCACCAACTCTCTAGCTCCACCAACTCTCTTCCTCCACCAACTCTCTGCCTCTCTACCTCCACCAACTCTCTGCCTCTCTACCTCCACCAACTCTCTGCCTCTCTACCTCCACCAACTCTCTGCCTCTCTACCTCCACGTGCTCTCTGCTTCTCTACCTCCACCAACTCTCTGCCTCTCTACCTCCACGTGCTCTCTGCCTCTCTACCTCCACGTGCTCTCTGCTTCTCTACCTCCACCAACTCTATGCCTCTCTACCTCCACAAACTCTCTGCCTCTCTACCTCCACTAACTCTCTGCCTCTCTACCTCCATCAACTCTCTTCCTATCTACCTCCACCAACTCTCTTCCTCTCTACCTCCACCAACTATCTACCTCTCTAACTCCGCCTACTCTCTGCCTCTTTATCTCCACAAACTCTCTGCCTCTCTTCCTCTCTACCTCCACCAATTATCTTCCTCTCTACCTCCACCAATTATCTTCCTCTCTACCTTCACCAACTCTCTGCCTCACTACCTCCACCAACTCTCTACCTCCACCAACTCTCTACCTCCACCAACTCTCTGCCTCTCTACCTCCACCAACACTCTGCCTCTCTACCTCCACCAACTCTCTGACTCTCTACCTCCACCAACTCTCTGCCTCTCTAGCTCCACCAACACTCTGCCTCTCTACCTCCACCAACTCTCTGCCTCTCTACCTCCACCAACTCTCTACCTCTCTGCCTCCACCAACTCTCTGCCTCACTACCTCCACCAACTCTCTTCCTCTCTACCTCCACCAACTCTCTGCCTCTCTACCTCCACCAACTCTCTACCTCTCATACCTCCCACCAACTCTCTACCTCCACCAACTCTCTGCCTCTCTACCTCCACCAACTCTCTGACTCTCTACCTCCACCAACTCTCTGCCTCTCTACCTCCACCAACACTCTGTCTCTCTACCTCCACCAACACTCTGCCTCTCTACCTCCACCAAACTCTCTGCCTCTCTACCTCCACCAACACTCTGCCTCTCTACCTCCACCAACTCTCTGCCTCTCTACCTCCACCAACACTCTGCCTCTACTACCTTCACCAACTCTCTGCCTCTCTACCTCCATCAACTCTCTGCCTCTCTACCTCCACCAACTCTCTGCCTCTCTACCTCCACCAACTCTCTGACTCTCTACCTCAACCAACTCTCTGCCTCTCTACCTCCACGTGCTCTCTGCTTCTCTACCTCCACCAACTCTCTGCCTCTCTACCTCCACGTGCTCTCTGCCTCTCTACCTCCACGTGCTCTCTGCTTCTCTACCTCCACCAACTCTATGCCTCTCTACCTCCACAAACTCTCTGCCTCTCTACCTCCACTAACTCTCTGCCTCTCTACCTCCATCAACTCTCTTCCTATCTACCTCCACCAACTCTCTTCCTCTCTACCTCCACCAACTATCTACCTCTCTAACTCCGCCTACTCTCTGCCTCTTTATCTCCACAAACTCTCTGCCTCTCTTCCTCTCTACCTCCACCAATTATCTTCCTCTCTACCTCCACCAATTATCTTCCTCTCTACCTTCACCAACTCTTTGCCTCACTACCTCCACCAACTCTCTACCTCCACCAACTCTCTACCTCCACCAACTCTCTGCCTCTCTACCTCCACCAACACTCTGCCTCTCTACCTCCACCAACTCTCTGACTCTCTACCTCCACCAACTCTCTGCCTCTCTAGCTCCACCAACACTCTGCCTCTCTACCTCCACCAACTCTCTGCCTCTCTACCTCCACCAACTCTCTACCTCTCTGCCTCCACCAACTCTCTGCCTCACTACACTCCACCAACTCTCTTCCTCTCTACCTCCACCAACTCTCTGCCTCTCTACCTTCCACCAACTCTCTACCATCTCTACCTCCACCAACTCTCTACCTCCACCAACTCTCTGCCTCTCTACCTCCACCCACTCTATCCACCACCTGATGCTCTCTACCTCCACCAACTCTCTGCCTCTCTACCTCCACCAACACTCTGCCTCTCTACCTCCACCAACACTCTGCCTCTCTACCTCCACCAACTCTCTGCCTCTCTACCTCCACCAACACTCTGCCTCTCTACCTCCACCAACTCTCTGCCTCTCTACCTCCACCAACACTCTGCCTCTCTACCCTTCACCAACTCTCTGCCTCTCTACCTCCATCAACTCTCTGCCTCTCTACCTCCACCAACTCTCTGCCTCTCTACCTCCACCAACTCTCTGACTCTCTACCTCAACCAACTCTCTGCCTCTCTACCTCCACCAACACCTCTGCCTCTCTACCTTCACAAACTCTCTGCCTCTCTACCTCCACCAACTCTCTGCCTCTCGACCTCCACCAACACTCTGCCTCTCTACCTCCACCAACTCTCTGCCTCTCTACCTCAACCAACTCTCTTACTCTCTACCTCCACCAACTCTCTACCTCCACCAACTCTCTACCTCCACCAACTCTCTTACTCTCTACCTCCATCAACTCTCTACCATCCACCAACTCTCTGCCTCTCTACCTCCACCAACTCTCTGCCTCTCTACCTCCATCAACTCTCTGCCTCTCTACACCATCTCTTACTAATCCACTACTCTCTGCCTCTCTACCACTCCTACCAACCTCTCTTACTCTCTCCTACCTAACCACCTACTCTCTTCTCCTCTCTACCTCCACCAACTCTCTGCCTCTCTAACCTCCATCAACACTCTGCCTCTCTACCTCCACCAACTCTCTGCCTCATCCTACCTCAACTCCACCAACTCTCTTACTCTCTACCTCCACCAACTCTCTACCTCCACCAACTCTTCTACCTCCACCAACTCTCTACTCTCTACCTCCACCAACTCTCTACCTCCACCAACTCTCTGCCTCTCTACCTCCACCAACTCTCTGCCTCTCTACCTCCATCACTCTTTGCCTCTCTACCTCCACTAACTGCTCTGCTTCTACCTCCACCAACTCTCTTACTCTCTACCTCACTCAACTCTCTTCCTCTCTACCTCCACCAACTCTCTGCCTCTCTACCTCCACCTACTCTCTGCTTCCATACCTCTCCCCTACTCTCTGCCTCTTCTACCTCCACAACTCTCTTCCTCTCTACCTCCACAACTCTCTTCCTCTCTACCTTCACCAACTCTGTGCCTCTGTTCCTCCACATAATCTCTGCTTCCATACCTCTTCCTACTATCTGTCTCTCTACCTCCACCTAATCTCTTCCTCTCTACCTCCACATAACTCTCTACCTTCACCAACTCTCTGCCTCTCTACCTCCAACAACTCTCTGCCTCTCTACCTCCAACAACTCTCACCTCTCTACCTCCAACAACTCTCTGTCTCTCTATCTCCACCAACTCTCTGCTCTCATCTACCTCCACCAACTCTCTACCCAACAACTCTCTGCCTCATCTACCTCCACCAACTGTCTACCTCCACCAACTCTCTACCTCCACCAACTCTCATATCTCACCAACTCTCTGCCTCTCTAACCTCCACCAAACTCTCTACCTCCACAAATCTCTATCTCCAACAACTCTCTGCCTCTCTACCTCCACCACTCTCTACCGTCCACCAAACTCTCTACCTCCAACAACCTCTCTGCCTCACTACCTCCACCAACTCTCTGCCTCACTACCTCCACAACTCTCTGCCTCTCTACCTCCAACAACTGTCAGCCTCTCTATCTACCACCAACTCATCTGCCTCTCTACCTCCACCAACTCTCTGCCTCACTACCTCCAATAACTCTCTGCCTCTCTATCTCCACCAACTGTCTGCCTCTCTGCCTCCACCAACTTCTCCTCTCAACTTACTCCACCACTCTCTGCCTCACTACCTCCACAACAAATCTCTGCTCTCTACCTCCAACAACTACTTCACGCCTCTCTATCCTCCACCAACTCTCTCTCGTCTTCACTACTCAGGCTCACCTCCAACGAACTCTCTCCTCCAAAAACCACTCTGCCTCTCTACATCCACACAACTCTCTGCCTCTCTACCTCCAACAACTCTCTAGCCACTCTAACCCTCCACCAACTCTCTTCCTCGCTACAACTCTCACATCCACCAACTCATCTGCCTCTCTACCCCCACCACTCTCTTCCTCACTACATCCACACAATCTCTACCTCCACCAACTCTCTACCTCCACCAACTCTCTGCCTCTCTACCTCCACCAACTCTCTTCCCTCTCTACCTCCACCACTCTCTACATCCACACCAAACTCTCTTCCTCTCTACACGTCCTACAGTCACCAACTCTCTACATCCGACCAACTCTCTACATTCCACCAACTCTCTAACACACCACCAACTCTCTGCTCTCTACCAAAATCCCACCAACTCGTCATCCTCTCTAACCAATCCACCAACTCCTACATCCACCAACTCTCTGCGTCTCTAACCTCCACCAACTCTCTAACCGTCCACCAACTCTCTCTCTCTGCCATTGCCTCTGCTACCTCTAACAGCCAACTCCTCTTCCTCTCTACCTCCACCAACACACTCTACAATCCACCGAACTCTCGTACCCGGTCCACCAACTGCTCTGCCCTCTTCTACCTCCTACCAACTCTCTACCAATCCAGCCAACTCTCTGCCTCTCCTACCTCCACCAACTCTCACAGCCTCTCTACATAAATTCCCCCCCCACCAACACTCTACGCTCCACGCAACTCTCTGCCGTCTCTACATTCCACTCAACTCTCTATCTACCCGATCCACTCAACCTCCTCTGCCTCTCTACATCCACCATACTCTCTACCGTCCACCAACTCTCTGCCTCGTCTACCTTCCACCTAACTCTCTGCCTTCTCATACCGATCCGACCAACTCTTCTCATCCACACTACCAGGAACCACCAACGTCTCTACATCCACCAACTTCTCTACATCCACCAACTCTTCTACCGTATCCACCAACTCTCTGACCTAAAACTCTACATCCACCTAAATCTCTTCCTCTCTACCATCCACCAACTCACTAAACGCTCGTTGTCCACCAACTCTCTACCTCCCAACACCAACTCTACTTCCTCAACTACATCCACCAACTCTCTACCATCCACCAACTCTCTTTCCTCATCTAGCCTCCACGCAAGCTCTCATTGCTCTCTACCATCCACCAACCTCTTCCCTCCTCAACGTATTTCCACCAACTCTCATGCCACACTCTACACAACCTAACCAAACCTCTCTTCCTCTCTAACCTCCACCAACTCTCTACATCACACACCTCTCTACATCCCAGCCACCTCTCTGCCTCTCTACCTTACACAACGTCTTCTGCCTGCCTCTCTACCTCCACACCAGACTCTCTATCTCTCTACCGGTCCACCAACTCACCTACCATTCCCCCACCAACACTCTTCCTCTCTAACATCCACCAGACTTCTACTTCTTCACTCTCTATGACCAAATCCAACCAACTCACTACAATCCACCAACTCTCCTTCCTCTCTACCCAACCACCAACTCTCGACCTCCACCAACTCGTCTTCCTCCTACCTCCACCAACTCTCTTCCTCTCTACCACCACCAAACTCTCTTACATCCACCAACCGTCTACGCTACTCTACCGATCCACCAACTCTCCTACCTCACCAACTCTGCTTCCTCTCTACCATCTCACCAACTCGTCTACATACCCACCATCTCACTCCTCTCTAACCTCCACCTAACTCGTCTTCCTCTCTACCTACCCTCCACCAACTCTCTACATCCAACCAACTCTCTCTTCCTCTCAAACCTCCACCAGCAACCTCTACATCCACCCAACTCTCTAGCCTCAGCGGTACGGTCCACAACTTCTCTACATCCACCAAGCTCTCTTCCTCTGCTATTCCTCCACCAACTCTCTACCACAGACCTCTCTCTCTACGCTCTGCCACCAACTCTCTTATTCCTCTCTACCTAACCGTTCCACCAACTCTCTTTCCATCTCTAACTCCACCGAACTCTCTACAATCCACCAACTCTCCTTCACTCTCTAGCACATTTCCAACACACAACTCTCTACACACACTCTACCTCCACCAACTCTCTACCGCTCCACCCAAACTCTCTTCCAACTCTAACCGGCCACAACTCCCATACATCCACCACTCTCTTCCTCTCAACCGTCACAACACCAACTACTCTACATCCACCAACCAGCTATCCGTCCACCAACTCACTTCTATTATTTTTGTTCTCGTATCCTCCAACAACTCTCTACATCCAACAACTCTCTACCTCCACCAGACTCTCTACATCCACCAACTGCTCTTTCCTCTCTACTCCAACACTCTCTACATCCAAACAACTCTCTACTACCAGCCACACCAACTCTCTACATCCGACCAACTACCAACATCTCTTCCTCTCTACCGTCCAACAACTCTCAACATCCAACAACTCTTCTATCTACAACCACCAACGTCTGCTACCTCCACCAACTCCTCTTCCTCTCTACCACCACAACAAATACTCTAACATCCAAACACAACTCTCTACATCCATACAACTCTCTACCTCCACCAACTCTCTTCCTGCTCTACCGCTGCCACTCAACTCTTCCTACCGGACTCCACCGACTCTCTACATCGCACCAACTCTCTACCCTCCACCAACTCTCTCTTCCTCTCTACCTTCCAACAACTCTCAACATCCACCAAGCTCTCTTCCCTCTACCGTCATCCAACAACTCTTCTACATTGCCACCAACTCTCTCCTCTCTTTCTAACCTCCAACAACTCTCTACATCCACCAACTCTCTTCCTTTCACATAGCCTCCAACAACTCTCTACTCCACGCAACTCTCGAATCTCTAATCTTTCTCTACCTCTTGCCACCAATCTCTTCTACATCCACCAACTCTCTATCCACTCTGAAGAACTACACATCCACCAACTTTCTACATTGCCACACAACCACTCTTCCTACTCTAACTAACCATCCAACAACTCCCTACTCCACCAACTCTCTTCCTCTCTACCATCCACAACAACCCAGCTAACATCCACCAACTCCTTCTCCTACCGTCCAACAACTCGTCTACCTCCAGGCCAACTCGCTACTCCAGCCAACTCTCTACATCCACCAACTCTCTTCCTCCTCTTGACTGACCCTCCAAACAACTCTCTACATCCAACAACCTCTTCTCTCTACCTCCAACAACTCACATACCTACAACAACTCTCTACACTGTCCACCAACCTTTCCTCTCTATCTCTGCCAACAACTCTCTACCACCCTCCCAACCAAACTCTCTAAAACCTCCACCCACTGCTCTACATCCACCAAACTCTCTTTTCCCTCGTCTCTATCCTCTCTACCCCTCCAACAGAGACTGCTCTACCTCATCAACCTCTACCTATCCGCACCACCAACTCTCTAACATCCATCCAACTCTCTGCCTGCACTACCTTTCACCACTCTCTACCTCTCTACCTAGTCCAACAACACCTCCTACCGATCCTCCAACTCTCTACCTCACCAACTCTCTACATCCACCCCAAAACTCTCCTAAACATTCGCAGACTCTACATCCCTCATCTCTCCATGCTGCTCTCTGGCCTCTCCTATACCTTCAACCAACTCTTCTAGCCTCTCTACCGTTCCAACAACTCTTCATACCATCCCCCTTTCTCTACATCCACCAACTCTCTACATCACACCCAACTCTCTTACAAATTCCACCAACTCTCTGGCCTCTCTAAACATCACCAACATCTCACACCCACTAGCCTCCAACAACTCTCTACCTCTCACCGAACACATCTACCACACCAACTCTCAAAATGCCATCCAACTTCTCTACACATCCAGCCAACTCTCTTCCTCCTAAACCGTTCCAGCCAACTCTCAACATCCACCAACTCTCTTACCTCTCTACCTCCCACTTCGCCACCCAGACTCTCTACCATGCCACCAACTCGTCTCCTATCTACCTCCACCAACTCTCTTCCTCTCTACCTCACACCAACTATTTTCAACCTCTCTAACTTGATCATAAACCTAAGTGTTCCGCCCCATACTCACTCCTCTCTGGCCTCTGTTAGTCTCACAACAAACCCTCCTGCTGCCTCGTCTTTGTGCTCCTTGTCCTCTCTAAACCTCCACCAATTATCATTAATCTTCTCCTCTATCTACCCTCCACCAATTATCTTCCTTCTCTAACCGTTCACGCAAGCACTACTGCCTTCTCTCTACGCTCCGACCAACTCTCTGACTCTTCTATAGGCCGTTCCACCCGGACACATTCTCTGACCTCACTAGCTCCACCATCGACAACTGCCCTCTCTACCGAACCACCAACTCTCTGCCTCTCCTACCTCCACCAACGTCCACTTCCTCTCTACCTCCACTAACTCTCTACAGTCCACAAATCTTCTGCCTCTCTAAACCTACAGACAATCAGACTCTCTACATCCAACCAACACTCTCTTGCATTATCTACCGATCCAAAACAACTCTTCTACCTTCATCCGAACTCTCTTCCCTCACCTCCAACAACTCTCTATTACAACTCTCTAAAAACTCTACCTCCACCAACCTCTCTATACCTCCACCAACACTCTACACAATCCACCAACTCTCTTCCTCCTACTTCCACCACTAACAACTCTACATCCAACCAACTCTCTTCCTCTCCTACCTCCAACAACTCTCTACATACAACCGGACCAACTCTCTTCTCTCTAACACAGGACCAACACTCTCTACATCCTCCAACTCCTTCCTCATCTACCTCCGAACAATCTCACTACCCTCACACCAGCACACTCTAGAACTCTCAACGCTCACACCAAAACTCTACTACATCCACCATCCAACCTCTCTTCCTCTCCATACCTATCCAACAACTCACTACAACCAACGAACTCACACTTCTTCTCTACCTACCAACAACTCTCTACCTACTACAACTCTCTACTTCCACCAACTCTCGTGCTCTTCCTCTCTTCTCTTCCTCCAACAACTCACTACCTCCTCTACCCCGTCCACCAACTCTGCTACCGTCCACCAACCTCTACACACCACCAACTCTCTTCTCTCTACCCTCCAACAACTCGACTAACCTCCACCAACTCTTCTACAACCACCAACCTCTCAACATCCACCAACTCGTCTGACTCTCTGTCCTCCTACCTACACCAACACTCGTTCCCTCTATCTCTCTACCTCCAACACCTCTCTACCTCCACAACACCCACATCTCTAACCATCCCACCAACTCTCTACAATCCAACCAACTCTCCTTAACATCCACCAACTCACTGCCGCTCTACCTTCGACCAACTCTCTGCCTCTGCTAACCTCCCAACAACTCTCTACCGTTCCATCCATGTTCTCTACATCCACCAGACTCTCTACATACCAATCCACCAACTCTTCTAACAATATATTCCACCCAACTCTCTACATCGCAACCGCAACAACTCTGCCTCGTCTTACCCTTCACCCACTCTCTTCCTTCTCTACCCTCCAACAACTCTCTACCGTTCCAAACCAACTCTCCTACATCCAACCAACTCTCCTAAATCCACCAACTCTCTACATCCCCACCAACTGGTCTCGTTCCTCTATACTGCTTATAATCTAATCATAAACCTCCCACCATACTCTCTTACAAACTCCTTTAAAAATTCGCACCAACACACCTCTTCCTCTCTACCTCCACTCAACTCTTCTAAAACCTCCTCCAACTCTCTTTTTCCTATCTACCTCCACCAACTCTCTTGCTCTCTACCTCCACCAACTATCTACCACTCTAACACCGCCAACCTGCTGCACATTATAATCTCCACAAACTCTCTGCAGCCTCTCTTTCCTCTCTACCCATCCACCAATTATCTTCCTCTCAAACCTCCAACCAAAATATCTTCCTCTCTAACCATCAACGATTTAGAACCATTTCACGCAACTCTTCTGCCTCACTACCTCCACCAACTCTCTACCACTCCACCAACTCTACTCTCTACATCCGACCAACTCTCTGAGCCTCCTACCACCCACCAACACTCAGCACACGCAACTCTGACCTCTTGCCTCTCTACTACCTCCACCAACTCTCTGACCTCTCTAATTACTCTCTAACCTCCCCAACACTCTGCCCTCTCTAAGCTACCACCAACACTCTGCCGTCTCTACCTCCACCAACTCTCTGCCTCTCTACCTCCACCAACTCTCTACCTCTCTGCCTGCCATCTCCGTCCACCAACTCTCTGTCCATCACTACAATCCACCAACTCGCTATCCTCTTCTACCGTCCACTCAACTCAACTCTCTGCCTGCTCTAACCTCCACCAACGCTCTACCCATCTCTACCTCATCCACACCGAACTCCAACTCTCTAGCCCCTCCACCACCTCTCTGCCTCTCTACCGTCCACCGAACACCTCTGACTCTCTACCTAAACCTCATCTCTACTCTGAATCCACCAACTCTAGCTGCGCTCTCTAACCAGTCCACCAACAACGTCTGTCTCCCTACCGTCCACCCAACAACCAACTAATCACAAACTCAGCCTCTCAATACCTCCCATCCAACAGTCCGTCTGCCATTCGTCTACCGTCCTACCAATCAGCTCTGGGGATTCTGCCGTCTCTACATCCTCCACCACTCTCTGCCCGTCTCTACCATCCAGCCACGACGCTCTGCTCTCCTACTTCACCAACTCTCTGCCTTCTCTACCACCAACAACTCTCTGCGGCCTCCTTGACCTCCGCACCGAACTCTCTGACCACACACATCTACCTCCACCAACTCTCTGACTTGTCCTACCTCCACCAACTCTCAGCCATCTCTAATCTACCTTCTCCACGTGCTCTCTGCTATCTCTACCTCCAACCAACTCTCTGCGAGCTCTCTACCTAAATCTCGCACCCCCCCCTAAAACCCCCCCCCCCCCCCCCCCCGCCCACTAGCCCTAATCCCCCCCCCCCCCCCCCCACACCCCCCCCCCCCCCGCCCCCCCCCCCTAAAAAAGCCCCCCCCAAAAAAAGGGACACCACACAACACAACCACACACAAACATCCCCCCCAACACAAATATTAACCATACCTCCAAGTGCTCTCTGACAAATCTGCAACCTCAACGCGTGCTGCTCTGCTTCTCTATCCACACCAACCAACTCTATGCCTCGTCAACCTCTCCACAAACTCTCTGCCTCTACTAACCTCCACTAACTCTCTGCTCTCTGCGTCTCTACCCTTCCACCAACTCTCTTCCTAACTACCTCCACCAACTACTCTCGTTCCTCTCTAAACCCATAGGTCCACCAACCTATCTACCTATTAACTAACTATCCGCCTAACTGCTCTGCCTCTTTTATCTCCACAAACTCTCTGCCTCCTCTTGTCTCCTCTAACCATCTCGAATCGTTATTCCTCTCTACCTCTCCACCACCAATTATCTTCCTCTCACTACATCTAACCTCTCCACCAATTCTATCTTCCTCTTCCTCTCCTTAAATTCTCTCTACGCATTACTCACCAACTCTCAACCATCACTCTAACCCTCTATCCACCAACTGCTCTAACCGCGTCCCTCACCAACTCTCTACCTCCATATCCACCAACTCTCTGCCTCTCCTACCCGTGCCACCAACACTCGGCCATCTCTTCCTACCGTCGCACCAACTCTCCGTGACTCTCTCTCCCTTTCCAACCGAAAACCAGTCTCTTTCAACTCTCTATCACTTCTGTCTGCTGCTCTAGCGTCCACAACACTCATCCATCTCTACCTCCTGCTCCACCAAACTCTCTGACCCTCACACACACTCGTTCGCACCAACTCTGCTTATACCCTCACCTCTCGCCGTCCACCAACTCTTGCCTAACTCACCCGCCCCCTCGAAGATCCACCGACACACTCTGCCTCTCTAACTCCAGCCATACTCTCTGCCTAGTCTAACCTACCGTCCACCAACTCTTCTACACCTCTCTAACACCACCAACTCTCTACCTCGAGACCAACTGCTCCCGACACCTCTGCCATCTCTATCTTAACCGTCCACCAAGCTCTCACGCTCCTATGACGAGTCTCTAAACCTCCACCCAACTCTCAGACTCTCTGCCGTCTCTATCTAACCTGCCAACCAACACTCTGACACACATCATCTACCCTCCGAACCTGAACCACTCAAGCAGGTGCCTCTCTACCTCCTCCACCAACACGTCTGGGTCTAACTGACTCTCAACTGCCGTCAACTCAACCTTTCCACCGAATCATCTTCCTATGGAGGCCTCTCTGCAAAAACCGTCGCATCCCACAAGCTTCCTGCCTCATCTAGTACCTCTGCCACCGAACACTTTTCATCTTGCCAGCTCTAAAACACATTCACCAACTCTGCATTGCCCCTCTACACTCCATCGAACTCAGCTGTGCGTCTTCTAGTCTCTCGCTTCCTGTCATCTATTCTTTCTCGTACGCGTATATACCAAGCCAACTCTCTATTGTCACACCTAGCGCCATCTCTAGAAATAGCCTTAAAGCAAACCACCAACTACTCTGTGTCTCTGACTGTTCTCGTACCAGTGGAACCTCTCCCTCCACGCAAACACCTCACCCCTCTGCCTCTCTAACCATCCACCAACACTCTGCCTCTATAAACCTCACAAACTCTCTGCCATCTCTAACCTCCACCAACTCTCGCCGCTCTACCTCCACCAAACACTCTGCCTCTCTACCTACCACCAACTCTCCTGCCTCCTCTACCTCAACCAACTCTCTTACTCTCATATCTCACACCAACTCTCTACCTCCACCAACTCACTACCTCACCAACTCTCCCGGCACTCCCTACCACCATCTCACTGCAACTCGCTACCTCCACTAACTCTCTGCTCTACTACCGCCACCAACTCATCTCTCACTACCTCCACCTACTCTCTGCCTCTCATACCTCCACCAATCTCTCTGCCTCTCTAACCTCCACCAACGCTCTGCCATCTCTACCTCCGACCAACGCTCTGCCATCTCTACCTCACCAACTCTCTACTGCTCTACCTTCGACCACCAACTCTCTACTCGTCGCAACTCTCTACCTCCACCAACTCTCTTCCTCACTATCCTCCACCAACTCACTGCCTCGCTACACCTCCACACACTCTCTGCCTCACTACGCATCCACCGAACTCTCTGCCTCAATCACCTCCACCAACTCTCTGCCTCACTACCTCACCAACTCATCTGCCTCTCTACTCCACCAACTCTCTCTCTCTCTACTCTTGGTGGTGTGGGAAAAGGGCAGACATGGTAGGAAGTAGGTGCAAATAAAACTCTGATAAACAGTGAGAAAACAGCTACACTAACACCTACATCTCTGTCGCTCAGACTACACCACCTAGATCTCTGCCTCGCTACCACCACGACTCTGCGTGCACAACCTCACTCCACAACTCTCTGCCTGCCTCCAGACCATCCACCGCAACTGGCTCGTGCCTCACTACCAGGTCACCAACACGCTGACCTCACTACCCCACCAACTCTGCGCCTCTCTAGTTTCCTCCACATAATCTCAGCTGCATCTCTACTCCTACCAACTAGCTGCGAAGATCTACATACTACATACTCTCGGCCTCTCTACCCTCTCACCAACTCTCGCACTCACAATTACCGCCACCAAATCGTCTCTGCACTCTAGCGATTACCTCCACCAACTCATCTAGCTCGTCCTGGACTCTCACGACACGCATGCGCGTCTACAGCACACGCAACTCTCTGAAGTCACTTACCTCATCAATCACTATACTCACTACAATCCAACTACTCTCTGCTCATCTACCTCAGCAACGATCTGTTCTCGTGTCATTCCTCCACACTAATCTCGCTAATCCATACGACTCATCCTCCATACTATCTGCTCTCTACCTCCACCAACTCTCTGCCTCTCTACTCCAACAACTCTCTGCCTCTCTACCTCCACAACTCCTCTAGCCTCTCTACCTCCACACCAACTCTCTGCCTCTCTACCCCACCAACTCTCTGCCTCTCTACCTCCACCAACTTGCTACTCACCTCCAACAACTCTCTGCCTCTCTACATCCACCAACTCTCTATCACTCCTCCACCAATCCTCCTCTCTACCTCCACCAACTCTGCCTCATACTCCACCAACTCTCTGCCTCTCTACCTCCACCAACTCTCTAGCCTCTCATCCACAACTCTCTACTCCACCAACTTCTCTCTGTCCTCTCCTAACTCCACCAACTCTCTACCCCTGCACCAACACTCACCATATCCACCACAACTCTCTGCCTCACTACCTCCACCAACTCTCTGCCTCACTACCTACTCAACTACTCTCTGCCTCTCTACCTCCAACAACTCTCAGCTCTCACTATCTCCACCAATCATCTGCCTCTCTACCTCCACCAACTCTCTGCCTCACTACCTCCAACCAACTCTCAGCTCTCTCTAACTCCACCAACGCTCTGCCGTCTCTGCCTCACCACTCTCTGCCTCGACTACCTCCACCAACTCTCTGCCTCACTACCGTCCACCTACATCTCTCCTCTCTACCTCCACCACAACTCTCAGCCTCTCTAACCTTCCACCAACTTCTCTCTCTCTGCCTCTCTACTCTCGTCACAACTCTCTGCCCACTCTACCTCCACCAACACACTGCCTCACTACAGCCACCAACTCTCTGCTCACTACCGTCCACACTCTCTGCCTCCTAACCATCCACCAACTCACGAGCACTCTACCTCCACCAACTACTCTGCCTCGCTACCTCCACAGACTCTCTGATCCACCAGTCTCTGCCTCACTACACCTCCACTCAACTCTCTGTCTCACTCTACCCCTCCACCAACCAACCTCACTACTGCCACCAACTCTGCCACCTCCACCAACATCTCTGCCACACACTAACCTGTGTCCACCAACCTCTCTGCCTCTCTACCTCCACCAACTCTCTGCTACTACCACTCCACCCAACCACTGCCTTCACTCTACCTCACACCAACTCTCTGCACACTACCTCCACCAACTCTCTACATCGCAACTCTCTACCTCTCACGCAACTCACGGATAGCCTCGCTACCTCACAGCCAACTCTCTCCCTCTCTACCACTCGCACCAACTCATGCCCTCACTACATCCACCAACTCTCGCTCACATCCCTCTAACCTCCCCAACTCTCTAGCCTCATCTACCTCCGACCCAACTCCTCTGCCTCTCTACCTCCATCCACCAGCTCTCTGCCGCACTACCTCTCCACCAACTCGCGACAGCACCAACTCTCTACCGTCCACCAACTCTCTCAGCCTCTCAACTCCACCACACTCTGCTAAATGTCGTACCTCCACCAACTTCTCTGCCTCTCTACCTCCACCAAACTCTCTGTCTGCTCTCCTGCCTCACCACTCTCTGCCACTACATCACCACCAACTCTCAGCCTCACTACATCTCACCACCTCTAGGCCTCTCTACCTCCACCAACTACACTGCTCTCTACTCCACCAACTCCGCCTGCCTCACAACCTCAACACCAAAGCTCTCTGCCTCACTACCTCCACCACCTCTCTGCCTCTCTACACCTCCCCACTCTCTTCTTCCTCTCTACCACCACCAACTCCTCTGACATCCACCAACTCTCTACATCCACCAACTCTCTACCTCCACCACTCTCTTGGCCTCTCTACCCCTCCAACATCCAACACCCAACTCTCTTCTCCTCCTACCCTCCACCAACATCTCTAACCTCCACCAACTCTCTGCCTCTCTACTCCACCAAACCTCCTTCCCACTCTACCTCCACCAACTCTCTACATCCACCAACCTCTTCCTCTCTAACCATCCCCAACTCTCTTCCTCTCAAACCTTCCACCAACTCTCCTTCCTCTCTAACTCCACCAAACTCTCTTTTTCCTCTCTAACTCCACCAACTCTCTCCTCTCTACCTCCACCAACCCTCTACATCCACCACCTCATCTACATCCACCAACTCTCTGCCTCCTCTACCTTCACCAACTCTCTGCCTCACTATCCTCCCACCAACTCCTTACCTCTCTAACCACTCCACACAACTCTCTACATCCACCAACTCTC
>CALYLW010000818.1:290646-320453 GCA_944989445.1 Ampullaceana balthica | reverse complement strand
TAAATACATGTACACTGATGTCTTGCAAGCTCAACAATAAACCATTTAAAAACTAGGTTAAGAGACAACATGTTGTGTTGAAATATTAATGTTAAAGATGACATAGCAGACGGATAACAACAATTAATAAAATGTCGACAATATTAATGGAACATTTGGAAAGATCTGAAAGGTAGATAAATACAAGAATACACTAATGCAATTTTGTTCGTTTTAAGAATCCACTGACTTTTTAAAATGGAATATATAAAATTATAGTAAAAAATAAAGTAAATATTTTCCATATATCTTATCATATCTTATTATTACATAAATTATTTCTATACAGAAGATTGGTGCATCCTATGCTTATTAAATGCTAGACTAGACTTGAATTTATACGAGTTTTAAATGTCTAAATAAATGTATATTTTACTGCTTTGATCAGGAAGCCTATTGAACGCCCGAATTCCAGGCGAGACAAACGACAATTAGTATGTGTCTGTTTTGCTTACGGAATAAATAAAAAAGTGATTTTATGTCCGGCCCATAGGATGTATGAATTAGATTATGCTTGTGTTGTATTTCAAAGTTAGAGTTATCTAATCTTATCTTATCGATACAGACGCTCCTTCTATGCAGAAGATAATTGCGTCCACAGACCATGACAGATGATCTGTTGGCAAGTGATGCAGCGTTCACAGGCCACGCCTTTCTGGGTTGCACGCATTACCCAGCCGCCTAACTAGTGTTAGGTAGAGTTAATGGCTATTCTATCCGCAATTTATGTACCTAGATATGATTTAAATAATTGTTTTAACCTAATCAATTTTGAAAACTCTCAAATAAGGAAACTAATGTATCGTTAGGAATTGATTCTAGTTTATCAATACTAACATTGGTGTTAAGTTTCATACAGAATTTGCATTTTCTAGTAAAATTGTCATGAAATTGAGTTAGAATTTCAGTTTGATATTCTAAAACTTTTGTGAAAGTTTCATTTTGCAAAGCCCAAGGATTGTTTTAATTTTTAAATTATTTCATTGACTTTGAAATCCCATAAAAGTTTCTCTTTTATCGTTACTTTTAAGTATTTAGAATATTTAATTTAAATTTGATTTGTTGTTTCCACGAATCAAATAGTTTGTATTTCTTTGTTTCTTTTGTGTTGTTAATCTTAATAGTTGAAATTTTTCTGGGTGGAAAGACCTACTCTAATTTTGTTTACCGTTGAATACATCAAGGATTTTGTTTCAAATTTATTTATTTGTCTCATTTCGCATTCGTTCGGGAATTTTTACCTAAAAAAACTTAGCTATATCTGAAACACATTTTAGCATCTTCGCAACAATATAGAAAATGGAAAGTAAAAGCCTAGGTCATCCACATTTTTAAAATAATATATATTTTTTTAATAATCCGGCTTAAAAATCAATACAGAAAAGACTTTATCACACTCAACAATGAATGACAAAGTTAAAAAGCGAAAAAGCACTTCAGATACTCCTAGGGACAACAAGAAGTCCTCCAGTCTAGAAACTTGGCCGTGGAGCCAACTGCCGCTCATTGTTCTCTGGACCATTTATGAACACTTATGTGATGTTGACAGGGTTAACATGGCTAAGGTAAAAAAGTATATTTAAATACAAAACGTCTATAATAATTATACATACGTATACATTAATATGGCATCCATCAAGGGACGATGGCATTGTTACTGTCTCCTCTGCCCGCAATCTTTCTCCTGGCTCACATTTCTTCGCGCCGAGGCGTGAGGGCGGCGTCTTTGGCTTGAGTAACCTCCAGTACATTAATTAATTAGTCCGCGAAATGACGCGTTATATCAGTAAGGGCACGGGTTCAATATAGCGGCTGTCAAAACAGCGACTTTCATAATAGCGACTTCACAATAGCGACTGTATCAAAAGAGCGATTGTCATAACAACTTCAACGCAAAGCTATTCTTATCCGAACGTTCACCTAACACAGTGATTCCCAACGTGTTTTTTTACGCATGGACTTTTTCAAAGTATAAACTAAACTTACCCATGGACACCAAGTGAAAAAACTACATAAATGCATTGTATAAAAATAAAAATTCAAAAAAAAATAGCCACACTTTGATGAAGTATTCACTGAAATGATAATTTGGATTAAAATTAAATTTAAAACAATTAATGACTTGGAATAATTTATGCTAGATACACGCGCACCTTTTCATATACACACAACTGCTCAGTAAAAAAATATATCAACACAGAATTAAACATGTCATTTAATTTGTCTTTGCTACATAATACGTAAATTATTTAAAAAGACGATTTAAAATAGAATAGAAAAAAAACCAAGGTTACTTATTTTATGTGATGTTTATCTTTAAATTGTGAGCAGCAAGTGCTCGATGATATTGTAGAAGATCATACTGATCTCGATGTTGCTGTACGCAGTGATTCGTGTGTTCATTGTCAGGTATTTCTTTATTCGCTGTGTCAGGTCTCTGCCTTATATCAGCTGGGTAAGATTTGTGCGTTGAAACGCTTCCTCCCATATTAGAGTTTCGATAAATCTGAATATTGATCAGTGTTGAATTTCAGCTTATCACTGAAAAAGTTTCGAGCCAACTTTCGAGCTGATTGTTCGTTCTTGTCAAGCTTTTACACTCCACATATGCACAAGGAATAACGGCTGTCTTCTATCTCCAAGTCTGTTTCTCCGCCCTGCATAGTTACCCTCGAAGTAATTCACCAGAGGCATTACTTCTGGAGGGTAGTCTGCTCCCAGTTCATCAAAGGCAACGCGTACTTCATCCATTGTAAAAGGACAATAAAAATGCCTTGTGGTCAGATAGTCCTTTGTAAATGTACCTAACTACATTCTCTCTGCCTCTACTCCAATTATTTATCTTTCCCACACTTGCAAAAACCCTATAACATAAAGGTAAATCCTCCATCGTCTCACATGCCAAATATAATTAAAAGGGACAACATTTTTTATTGGTTCTAAAAAAAAATCAGTGATTAAATCTTTTCATTTTAATAACAAAACCAAAAAAAATGTTGTTTTTTTTTGTTGTTTTTTTTTGTTTTGTTTTTTTTTGTTATGCTGAATGGCGCACCTCGCAGGCACTGAAACCACCACAAACCCGCGCCCTTTCATTCACTTCTGTTTCTTGTGTAGACCTACCTAGAATAAAACTTGATTTGTAAGATGATGTAAAATGGTTGTCAGTATTTAAAGTTAATAATTTAAATAGTTACTACCACCGCTTATCGGTGGTAGTAACTATTTAAATTATTAACTTTAACATTCAAGCTGCTAGACCCGTATCACCTGACAGAACATTCCGTGATTGTTGAGGAAATTTTCTTCAGTTTACTGTAGTTTTAGTTTATGAGTATGAAGAATGCATTTAAGGGAGGAATAAAAGTTTGTAGTTCGTTATAGTTCACAATAGTTTGTTACTGGAAGCATGCTGTTGGATACTGTGTAAAATGAGGTGCGTTGATGGTGGATAGATTACATTGTATAGCGTTCATGGTGACGAAAATTAAAGAACCCCGAAGAAACAAAGTTTTTGACTATAGATTCCTTACATATGAGACATAACCAAAAATATTGATTATGTTTAAACACGACAAAAATTTACAGACTGAAACTGACTTAACTCCCCTTTGCTGTAAAAAACGGGGCCCAGGGTAGGTTTGGCCATCGATGGCTGGACCGAACTCAAGTGGCACGTGGAAGGCGAAAAAAAGAAAACGGCGACATTGAATTACATAGAGTTACATATATTTAAACTAAAAATGCATTAATTTAATTACGGTACATTCGATCCCATCAACACTTTTGACACAATGCATTGTTAGTTAACACAATTCTATGTGCAAAGTTTCAGCTCGATAGCATCACGGGAAGTGTGTGATTTTTTACTTTTGTTTTCCGCCGCCCGCGGACGATTGAGATGACGACAAGATTTCGAAGTTAATATAAGGGATTTAATACGCAGCATTTGAATGGTTACCTGGGCAGCTTTTTTAAAACAATATAGTCGAAACGTCCTATGGTCGATCTGTCAGGGTGTTACATAATGACATGTTACGAAGGCTAGACTAAGTGCCCACCACAGGACACCGTGTGTGGGCGAGGGTTGTCGGGAAGGTAAATAAAGGCATCGGGTGCAGAGAGAATGAAGATATCTTTATAAAGGACTATCTGACCACATTCTCTATTTATTGTCCGATTACATGGGATTGGGGTGGGGTGCGAACTTTATAGGTTGGGAAGGACCTCAGAGGAGTGGTATATTTATCACAATCATGAATTCGCATTGAATGTTGGCTGGTTCTCAGTTTATATACATTTTTAGATAGTCTTGAATTAACCGTTAAAAATAACTATTTTATGCCATTCTTAATTTTTAATGGATAATAATATAAATTTATATTACTTTTATTTTATTTTTAAAAAATTGGGAAAAATAATTAATTTTGTTTGTATTTAAATTTACGAGGTAGAAACGAAAAGGGTCAAATTATCAGGGGGTCAAAAGTCCTGCTGTCGAACTGTCTGGGGTAAAATCGCCCGTGGTCTAAGTGTCTGACCACCCTCTACCGGTACCTCGACATTGACTCGCATTCAACTTTAATGGCATTATTTTATTTTATTTAGTTTTATATTCATATTTAGCATATATGAAATTAAAATTGTTTTAAATAAAATGAATTTTATAATTTGAACGATTAAAAAAAAAGTATAGACGTCTACTTAAAAATGAATGCTACGTTTCTCTCTAGCTTAAAAAAGAAGCCATACGCCACCCCTGCCCCTCCAACCGCCACCCCTCAGTTAATCGGCTGCATCTAAGTCTGTTAATTTGTATGGAGCTAACTGCAAAATATATTTGACTGAAATCATAGCAGTTATAATTTTAATTTTTTACAGAAATTATTACAATATAAAAAACACATTTAGCTTATCATTTCACTTCCTTTTCTTGATTTTATAAACTCCATTGTACGCTAGGTGCACTAAGTTTTTCAAACATTATCACAAGCAAATGAGAAAAAAGGTCCCTATTTTAACAGTCGCTTTTAAGATGGCGATCACCATTGTTGTGACAGTCACTGTTTTGAAACAATCGCTATTGTGAAGTCGCTATTATGACAATCGCTATTATGACAGTCGCTATTATGACAGTCGCTATTATGACAGTCGCTATTAGAACAGTCGCTATTATGACAGTCGCTATTATGACAGTCGCTATTATGACAGTCGCTATTATGACAGTCGCTATTATGACAGTCGCTATTATGACAGTCGCTATTATGACAGTCGATATTCCGCCCGCATGCGCTCAGCAAGACCCTCCCAGGTTTTGAGATTAATGTTGTGCGCATTTCAGCTGAAATGTATTTATTTTGAAAATATACACATCCGAATACAAAAAATGTAATACAGAACTTCCATTTATTTTTTTATTTTTTTATTTTATTCGTTTACTTTCATTTTGGATGTTTGAAAAGAGTTGTTTTTTTTGTGCAGTTATTTGGTGCGCTTCTTTCTAAAATTAGTAGCCTCACGGACAGGACAGATGTTACGTGACATACATTACAAATTATGTATATTGATGTTATATAAATTTATATATTTACTAGCAACAAAGCCCGTCCAAGGATGGGAATAAATGTTGGGTGACCTGTGAAGTTCATGGTAGGGCAGCACAACATCCACATCAACAGGCTCCAAAATGAAAATGAAATGTCCCCAGTCGTCGTTTCAACCAGAGGCTTTGTCCAGAGACTCTACCCCCCCCCCACACCGCGGTCTTTCCAGAGACCCTACTTACACCCACACCGTCGTCTGTCCAGAGACCTTACCTACCCCCTACACCGCGGTTTTTCCAGAGACCCTACCTTCCCTCCACTGCGGACACCCTACCTCCCATTCACCGAGATTTGTCGAGAAACCGACCGACCCACCATGCATGTGTATCTGGTCAAAAATACTATACATTATCAATAACCCTTTAAAACAAAGTTTTTGACTACAAATCCCAACGCGCACCACTCAAAATAAACTCTTGGAAAAAAACTGCACCAGAAATAACTCGTTTTGAACGTCCGTGAGATGTGTAAACGAGATTTAATTTTTCTCCGCAAGTGATTGGCTGTAGGGGTCTGTACGAGTTTGAGGTACCAATCGCTATCAATGACCGGACATAAAATTGCCTTTTATTATATAGGATTTATTTATAAAAAAAGTTATTAGATTCTTTGAAAAAATGTTCTTACAATAGTAAAAACAAATAAACATTTTTAAGTTTCTTAACCTAATATCCTTTCGTATGTTAAAATTATTCCATTATTTAACATGAACATCATTGATATAATGTGTTCGTTTTATTTTACATCTGCAAATAACTTGCCAATTGTCAGCCCCCTTTTTCATTTGTAAGGTATGCAAAGCTTGGCTTCAAGGCTTCTATGAACCACTACTCTGGAGGAAGAGAATAATAGAGTTTGGAGAGGAGGAAGGCGAACCAGAAGAAGAACCCTTATATGAAACTGCATCAACAATTAATTTACTTAGTGGTAAAGTAATCAAACTTTATTAAAGTTTAACCAACGTCGAAAGATTGATCTCTGAGTTGGCAAAATACGTGTATGTTAAGTCCCAAAATATATTCGAACACTAGTTACACATTACTTATTGTTTGCTCGGTCTACAGTCTACAGTTTAAAAAAAAATTATTTAACTTGTTTTTCTCTAGGAAAATGTGCGATCGGATTTGGCAGAAGCATTTTATCAAAGTATGTACAAGATGTGCAAATCAATATATGCAGATATTCCCTGGAAATTGTAAAAGACCTGGCGGCAATTTCGGAGCTATTAAATCAATCTCATTTGAAAAGAATCAATATTATATTTTATTATAATCTGTGTGGGAAGAAGGACAAGACTCGTGCACATTTTTTAATTCCCTTGTTTAGATTAATAAGAAACCAGCCGTCATTAAAGGTAAGGAAAGCTCTTCGAATGTCTTGTTTAAATCTGCTGTATAGAAGGAGCATATGTAACACATAAGATGAGAAGATAAATCTTGACAGTATGAAATAAATGGTCGTGATAAATGTAAAGCATGAAAAAGAACCTTCAGATGGTCGTGATAAATGTAGAAGCATGTAAGAGAGCCTTCAGATGTCGTGATAATTGTAGAAGCATGTAAGAGTGCCTTCAGATGTCGTGATAATTGTAGAAGTATGTAAGAGAACATTGTATTGTATGATTAAAGTGCACATTTACTAATAGTTTTCAAGATTTTCTTTTTTTGAATATTCTTTGTAAAAATAACAATCGTGTTTTTGTTTTACAATTACAGTCTGCACTTTCAGTTAGCAATCATATACATTATACTGTTTGACTTTTGGTTTAATCGTAAGTCATATTACAGTTAACTTGCGTGCGTAAAGATTACTGTTCTTTTTTTCCAAATAGCAATTTGAAATAAACTATTCTTTCTTTGATCTGTACACTGGGGTATTTTTCCTGGAGTTTCTGTCCATGTCAAGTGGCAAAACTCTTGAAACAATTATCTTAAATGGACTATTTGAGGACAGTATTCTATTTGCCCCAAAAGGACATACATTAAAAGAAATAAAGGTGATTTTCAAATCAATTTATGCATTTTTTTATTATTTTAATTTGTAAAAATAACGAGAAGTCAGGATTTTATGGCACACATTAAATAACTTAAACCAGATAAACAATTTAGTTTTTCTCAAGTTTAAAAGAAAATATTCTATTACAATTCATTCTTTGTCGATAACAATGCTTCTTAAATTGTATTTTAATGACCTACTGAATTTTTTTACTATTTTGCAAAAACATATCAATTTCAGAAATTCTCAAAATTGAAAACTATTCATATGGACTACAAATTATTGTCGGATGATTTACTGAAGTTCTGGAGCCAACAGTGTCCATCACTTTCATTCCTAAAGATTTGGACTAAGCCTCAAAGTACCTCTCTATAAAAAATGCATCAACTTTTTGTTACATTATTATTATACGTTTATTCGTTTTATAAAATAATAGAACAATAATTGTGTTCATTTTTTTTATTGATTTTTTTTATTAAATGAAAAGCCCCACTGGGCATCTAAAATGTGTACTTAAATTGACAACGTTATTAGACATGCATGTGATTACGAAGAGATGAAAAAAGGCGCGGGCATAGGCAACTACAAACACACCGACGAAAAATGCACATTCTGAATAATTTTTGTTTTTCCATTCTGCGTGGCATTACTGTAATTTAAATAGTTTTGATATAATTTAAAAAATAAAAAGGATTTTAATGTTCAAGAATTTTGTTCGTTCGTTAATAACTTACGAACGTTAAATTCTTTTGGAAAGAAAAGAAGCTTTATGTTGTTTTTTTATATGGAGGCATGGTTTGATTAAGCTTGCTAGATAATCATTAAATTAATTTAGACATTTTTTATTTCATTATTAACTGGGACATTTTGAGTTTTACTCAAAGATTAATTTAGACGTGTTACTTTGAGTGGAACGATTTACACTAACAAATATTAAATATTTTTTTAAAAAATGATATTTATTACATAAAACATTTTACACCTATATAATATCTCTACAAAGATACAGTTCTAGTCGCTGTACTGACAACTACACGAAAGCAGTGACTGGCAAACCAAACAGAAGCCGTCAGATAACTGGGTGGTAAAAAATACCAAATGAAATTTTTAGTTTGACTTCCATACAATGATTTTTGTAGTGTCAATTGTATACAGATATTGTTAGCTTTAGCATTTTAATATATGATAGCTTTCGTTTCATATACAAATAGAAGCGATATATAAGGTTAAATTAGTAGTCGAGACGAAATACGCTTCGCAAAAGATCACAATACGATAAGTGTCATTATTTTTATTTTCTTGTTAGATATTACACATAAATTTTCGTTACTATCATTCCCTTTCAGGAAATGTAATTAAATCTGAGGCGTGGCAAGAATTAGTCAGGACACATCCAGACTTTTTAGTAGAAATCCAAGACTTTCAAGACCCGTAGCACAGCCAGATTTTGTCTATTCTATCACCGGCTATTCCCCTCTATAAAATAGAATTTTTTAATGCTTTCAGAGTTAGATCGAACGTTGAGGTAGGTTCACGTCTCTTACTCACTATTGTAGAGCTGAAATTCTCTCTGTCTAGTCACCCACTCGTCAGCTACGCTCATTTTGCAAACGCGCTTATTCTCTCTGATAAAGAAACGCACTAAAACAGTTGGCGAAAATGCATTTCCGTCTGTCTGTTCCCAGACAATAGAAATATTAACCATTACAATGATAATAGTATAAAATGATTGTTTTTTCAATCTATACATTGCATTATATATGGCTTCATATTGTCAAGAAGTAAAGATATTTTCAAGAACACTTCAGGGCTAAAGGAAGTACTATTGTGAGTGTTAGTGGAAAAAGTTGACTAATGATATATGCACTTTGTGCGCTTTGAAAATTACTGTTCATGGATGGGAGAATGTCAATAATCTCAACCAGGGGAATAACTCCAACTTTGCAACTACTAATATTTCAGGGACCCAAATTGAGCTAAACATCTATTAGCTCCGATATGTGTTGAGAATAAGCATTGGTTAACACGATTTTTATTTTCAATACTCCTTCATAATATTCTTTTGTGTGAGAATTAGAAGATGGTTGCTGCCTAGATATATCGATTCTATGTTCCTAATTCACTGGCTAATTTCAAGAATCATTTTCTTCTTTGAAATATAATGTAGTTAATTTTTTTGTTACTATAACATGAAACTTGCAAAGCATGAACAATAAGGTCTTAGATTTATTCAAAATTAATTATATATATATTTATATACAGTAAGACCTCGCTAACTCGAAGTCAAAGGGACCCGAAAGAAATTTCGACATACGGAGTATTCGAGCTAGGGAAAATGGCGTCATAGGCGCAGGCTAATCAAGGAAAAAGTGTTTCCGGCTTATTACTTTACTATATCCGTTTATTGTATTATCATTTTATACCTATGCATGTAGTACAGTACTGTACTATCGAAGAGTACAATCAAACAGCTTACCTTTAGAGAAAAAAATTGTAAATTTCTTTCGGAGAGAACAATATTATAAACTTCACCCCCCCCCCAAACACCCAAACGCAAACACTTTACTACATGTATCCTTGGGTTTGGGAAAAATAATATCTTTCTTTTTTAAAAAGTTGCGGAATGCAGAAAAGGGACGCGGAATTATTACACGGAACACGTGTTCTGAAATTTCGTCCCGGAATAATAACAAAAACGCCTTGGAAAATTCGAGTAACGAAATTGGAATAAAAAAATCTTTGACTTAAAGAAATCTAAAATACCTTTTTTCTTATGGAATTTGGCCGGGAACTAACAATTTTTTGACTTAGGGAAGATCAACTTAGTGAGGTCCGTCTGCATTTAAATACATATATTCAGATATATTCGATATTTATATACTTATATTTTTATTTATAATAATTTAAACTACATAGTCAATTTATAATAGATCTCCAGAGTTCTTCTCCATCTGGCAAACTACCACAGAACACTGACTTTTCTTTACTTGGAATTTTATGTGGAATTCGGAGAACCTGACCAAGCCTTGGTGCATGGCATACTCTCTAAATGCAGCAAACTGTAAGTGTATTTTTTAATGTGCGTTCACTATGGTAGCAGTAGGCATATCTCATCCACAAACGATATCTCACATTACATACGATGAAGATTTCTTTGAGAAACTACCCATTGAAAATACATTCATTGGTTTTGGGTTTCTAGCCATTTGGTTCAATGGGATGTCAATTTGTAGCATGATTTTGTTTCTAAGTGAGAACACATCTTATAAAAAGACCGGAAAGACACACTTCGAATATTTTCTGAGAATACTAAATATAATAGCCCAAGTCACTGGCTGGCTGGCTGGATGGATCCGTAACGCTGAGGAACGATGTACAACAGTCTATAGAAGTTAAAAATCGTGTGATGATTAGCACTGTAAAAATATTATATGGCGTCATTGTTTGATCTTATATTTAATAAAGGTGTGCACCGGCTGGTGTGCAATAACTATAAATTCATGAGTATATGACTCTTACACCACATGGGATCAGCGTGGTGTTTGCACTGACAAGCTGATTGATTGGCCACACCCAGCCTCTCTTTCACACATAAGCTCTTACTTTTCTGTCTTTACTTTATCTCTACTGGACTACTTGGATTTCACCGCAGCAGAGGCGTCACTAGGTGTCATGGTGTCACTCCTTCACGACTGAAGGGGCCGTTTATAAATAACGTCACGCGAGGTTGCCCATTTTTTACCCCACCCTCCCCCAGCGTCATACTTTGTCACAAAAACTTAGACCCCACCCCTTTTTTACGATATGACGTCACAAAGCTTTGACATCCCTCCCTGCAAATTATCTTTTGTCATTTAAATATCTATTTAGGGTAAGTCTGCACTGTAATATCGTAACACGCGTGAAGTCATTGAAAACGTAATTAAATAAATGGTAAACAATCAAATATTTAAGTGGAACTTTTATTTAAATGTTTCGCGTTTTTGATGTGACGTCGCGTTTCTTAAACACCCCCCTCCTCGTAACACATCGTCACAGATGCGTGGGACCCCCCCCTATGGCGGATTAAAAAAGGGGGGGGGTGCTGAACGGGCTAAAGCCCCCAATAATTTAAGGGCCCCTAAACTTTTTATGAATTATAGTGTATAACAAAGATGAAGACTATTATGTTTGTACGAATCCCTGAAAATGCATTGGACAGTCATACAATGCTGCAAATGAGTAGGAAGTATAACGGAAATCAGGCTATTCTTCGTGAGAAGTGCATTGTAGCTCATTGTGTGCCGTGCACAGCTCATTCTTTTAATTTGTTTGGGAAAAGAGCAGCAGGTTGTCCTACTGCGGTCAGATGTTTTTGTTTTCTGCAAAATCTTTATATCCAACTTGTTGCATCTACTCATCGTTGACAGATACTTCAAAAAACATATGAAATTGATACATACTAACAAAGCCTTATCTGACACAAGATGGTCAGCTTGACATTATGCTGTTAGGTCTGTTAATAGCTAATACCATGAGAATATCGCAGCACTGGAAGAATTAGCAACGAATGAAAATTAGCCATGTGACTGCCGACTTGAAGAAGAAGGATTTCTAAAGGAAATTGAACAACTGAAAGTCGCTATTTTACTTGAAATTTGGGAAACAATTTTAGCAAGGAAGTCTCTCATTGAGTTAGTTAAAAAATAGCATTCTTAATTTTATTCCTATGAAGACAAAGGAAAGGAAAAGTCCGAGGTAAAAACAGTGTAAACAATCTTCAATACTATTAAACAAAAAAGAATTCGTCAGTTTGATAAAGGGACATCAACAAAACAGTATTCTCCTGGAGAAAAAAATTCAAGATTTAGGTATTTCTGGTAATCATTGACAAACTTTCTTAAGCCCTAAAACATTGGTTAGGTGCATATACATCCATGAGAAATTTGGCTTTCTTATAAACCTAACTGAGCTCAGCACTTTCGCCACCCGATGGGCAGCAGCAAAGTTAATGGAAGAACATTCAAGTGATTTCAAAGAAGGGGTCGGGTAAATCCGAAGCAACCGTTTCGTCCCCCTCATTTTACTAGCAACGCAATCGGGCGGTGCTGGTTTAGGGCCAGGAGCGCCAGTACGGATTAGCAAAAAGTGCCGCGAAGAACGCATTGGACGCCAGCTCTGAGGAAACCTTCCAGTGGGGGTTGCACCCTAGGTAGATAATTTGATGATCCGCCGGTCTGCGGCGGTCCTAACCGTGGAGACCATTGTGCTTTGCCGGATGACGCCAAAGTGGTAGGGTTTGTAGTAGGAAATTCCACCACCTCCTTGAGAGGGCAACTTAGTGGGAGGCATCTTCGACTGTATGTCCTCGATGCCCAGGTGGCCGCTTCAGAAGCGACTGCTTTTGCGGTCCTCAGCTGTTACGTCCTTTTGGTGGCCAGATGGCTAAGGGGGTCTTCCAGGAACACCCATAAAGAAAACTAGGCTCGGGGCTTCTGATTTTCTTCCACATGTAGGTTAATGAGTGATTTCGAAGACTGCTTACCTTCAGAATTAGTCCAATTTTCAGAACTCTTAAAAAAGTTATTGTCAAGCCCCAGGCTCAGGGTAAGGAAAAGGAATTAGCAAAAAGCGAAACTCAAAAAACTTGCACATAGCTTAAAATTTTGCTGCTTTTGAATGAGCTATATTTCACACAGTCCTTTACAAATGTACACATCGCACTTCGCATCTATCTTTCAATGATGACATCAAACTGCAGCTGAGAGCGATCCTTTTCAAAGTTGAAAAGAATACATAATGAGTTAGAATTTGCATGGGACGTAAAATGCTGAATATGCTCTCTCTAATGAGCATTGAAAAGGAACTTGTAAGCTTACTCAGCCTTTATTGACTTGATTGAAAACTTCGCCATTTCGTTCTAGATTAAAAAATGTGTCATCTTTTGTTTTCTGACATAAAATCGTACACAGTAAAATTTTAGGCTCGGGGGTCACCCGCTGATGGGTAACACCCGGGGCGGCCCGCCCCCCGCCCCCCCCCCGTGACGCCACTGCACCGCAGCTAAGTGTTTTATTATTTTGTTATAATTGATTCATTTGTGTACTATTTGTCCGTTGAGGAAGGCTCAACGTTCGCTGTTGTGTTACGTCCTGTCAGGTCTACTAATACCACGTTTTTATGTTATACATTTACCCAGGAAGTTTTAATATTTTGTATTTATCAAACAAGGATAAGTTACTTGGGGCTTTGACCAAAAAAAGTGACCCCTAGTAAAACAATAGGCAGTGAGATTGAGAGATTTGCTAAAACATTGTACATCTTACAAATATATATATTTATATATATATATATATATATATATATATATATATATATATATATATATGTGTGTGTGTATATATATTCTTATTCTTTAAAAAAAAACATACATAATAGCTATGAAATCTAATTATCTATAAATATTTGGAAGGTTTTCTATATTGTAAAAAAATGTGGTTATTATATTTAAAGTTTTCAGAAAATATATTTGCATCCAAAAAAGTAACTCATTTACGAAAAATAAAAACCTAATCATTGATTTTTAGTCAAATCTACTTGAAAATTGTCATCGATTTCTTTATGAGAGTAACAATCCACTGATCGATAATGTTTTATGTCATGCCCTTAAATATAATAGACCTTTTTTTAATGTTTATCTGTGGTTATTTTTAAAGTTAAATATAATTTAATAATCAATAAACGCTTAACATACTCTGACATAAGAACATAAATTTATGTTTTTAAGCTCCTCTTACAAAATCCATTTACTGAATAGTTATTCTTTTGTATTACTAATTTATTTTAAAAGTAAAATGTCATTAATTACGCACGCAATCGAATTGTGTATAGTTTTAAAAATGTAGATCCATGAAAAATATAAAATCTTGATACTAAGTAAAAAAATGTTTGTACAATAAGTCACTAACTAAATTTGATGTGTTTTTTTCCAGACATCCATATACGTTTGAGAAGTGCAAATTTGGACGCTTAAGTTGGATGATAAAACAATTATATTAAAGCTCTGAAGGATTCTGTGTTCAAAAGTGAGAGGTTCGCATTCATTGGGAAATAAGAATCTTTGATATTCTCCTAAAATTTGTAACATGTATTTATTAATGTCCATTGTACCCATGAATGTAGTTAAGATCAGCGTTTACATGAGTGCCACGCAAAGAGATACATTTTAATAATAGAGTATGTCCTTAATAACAATAGGAATGGGTTCTTAATAATATTCTACCAACATTATTGAATTTTGCGTATTTCGTTTAGTTTAACTTAACTTTAAATAATCTGTTTACTAATAATGTGCTATATAGTTAATCTCTATGTCTATGGCATCCGTCCATCCTCATGGGATGATGGCGTTTCCTCCTGCTCCTCTACCCCCCTTCCCCTTTCTCCTGGCCCTTTTCTCCTCGCTCTTGACTGTAAGGGAAGCTTCCGCGACTTGGATGCCCTCGCGTACTTTAGCCCGCCAGGAGGTGCGTTCCTCAGCAATGGTTTCCCACGTTTTATGGTCTATCTGCGCCAGACTCATGTCTTTCTTGCAGACATCCTTGAAGCGCAAGCAGGGGCGTCCTCTCTTCCGCATACCAGTTGCCAGCTCACCGTAAAGCAGGGCTCTTGGAATGCGCTCTGAGTTCATCCTGCGGACATGTCCCAGCCACCGCAGGCGCCTCTCACTCAGGATTGAGTGCATGCTCAGCATTTGACTCCTTCTGAGTACCTCGACATTCGTTATCTTATCCTTCCACTTGATGTGCAGAATCCTGCGCAAGCATCGTAAGTGGAAGCTGTTGAGTTGCTTTGTTTGTTTGGCATAGGTCGTCCAGCACTCGCTGCCATAGAGGAGTGTGCTGAGCACGCAGGCCTGGTACACAGTGATTTTTGTCCTAGCAGTGAGCTGTGCATTGTTCCACACTCTTTTATTCAGCCTAGCCATTAATGATGAAGCCTTGCCGATTCTGGTTTCAATTTCCTTTTCCAGGGAGAGTGTGCTTGTGATGTTACTGCCAAGGTAGGTAAAATCCTCGACGACATCCAAGGTGTTTCCCTCAATGGAGATTGCTGGGAAGCAGTCAGTTCCTTGTCTCATAATGTTGGTCTTTTTGAGGCTTATCGTTAGACCAAAATCTTTGCATGCCTCTGAGAACTTGTCGACCAAAAGTTGGAGACCTATCTCTGAATGTGAGGTAAGGGCTGCGTCATCCGCGAAGAGCAGCTCTCTAATTAAAACATTTTCCACTTTTCTCTTTGCACGGAGACGGCTGATGTTGTACAGATTTCCATCCGCCCTGGTATGGATGTTTACACCCTCGAAACAGTCCTCGAATGCATGACGCAGTAGCATCGAGAAAAAGATACCGAAGAGTGTTGGAGCCAGTACGCAGCCCTGTTTGACTCCGCTACAGACTGGGAAGGGTTCTGAGGTGGCACCATCGAAGAGCACTGTGCTGTGCATATTGGTGTGGAAGGACTCGATGATGGAGAGAAGCCGCGGCGGGCATCCTATTTTTTCCAATATACGTAGCAGACCCTCGCGGCTGACCAGGTCAAATGCCTTTGTTAGATCTATAAAGGCAACAAAGAGGGCTTTCTGTTGCTCCCGACATTTCTCTTGTAGCTGACGGAGTGAGAAGATCATGTCCATTGTTGACCGGCCAGCCCGAAAACCGCATTGTGATTCTGGGTAGACATTTTGCGCCAGAATTTGCAGGCGTGCAAGGATCACTCTGGCAAAAGCCTTTCCCACAATACTCAGTAAGGAGATACCACGATAGTTATTGCAATCGCTGCGATCTCCTTTGTTCTTATAAAGCGTAACTATTTTGGCGTCACGCATGTCCTGTGGGATGTGACCGCGTTCCCAGCAATCGCATATGAGTTCGTGCAGAGGCTTCAGTAGTGCTGGCTGGCCGTGCTTAAGGACTTCTGCAGGAATGCCATCGTTGCCTGGGGCCTTCCCATTTCTCAGATGATCGATAGCCCTACCAAGCTCCTCTATTGACGGTGGAGCATCAAGCTGGTCTAGAACTGGTAGATCTGGTATTCTTTCTATGGCAGAGTCAGATACTACATTCTGTGTCGCATAGAGTTCTAGATAGTGCTCAGTCCAGCGCCGCATCTGCTTGTCTCGTTCTGTGATCATCTCACCTGATTTTGTCTTGATTGGAGCTGACTTTGAAGTTGTGGGCCCAGTGGCCTTTTTTATGCCTTCGTACATTTGTTTTATATCTCCCTGATCAGCAGCAGATTGAATGCTTTTGCATAATTCCACCCAATAAGTGTTAGCGCAAAAACGTGCAGTCTTCCGGGCTGTGTTTCTGGCACTTCTGAGACATTTCAGGGTGTCAGGTCCTGGGGAAGCTTTGTAGGCCAGTAGAGCTTTTCTTTTTGTCTCCGTCACGGGATTCATTGTAACCCAGTGGGCCTCAAACCAATCTGCATTTTTTCTTTCCTTCCTCCCGAGGACGGCAAGAGAGGTGTTGTAAATAGTGTCTCGAATATGGAGCCAATTCGCATCGATTTGTTCTGTCCCTATAGCATCATGCGGATTGGGGATTTCTTTCTGCGAGGTGTTGGCTTTAAGAGCTTGCTCAAGCTTGGTGTTAAGTTGATCACTTATCTCAGGGCAGTTGATATTCTGCGTGTTGATGCGAGTTTTACCCTTGCTCTTTGAGTGACACAATTTCTTTGGTATTAATTTGATTCTGCTTGCGACCAAAGAGTGGTCTGTGTCACAGTCGGCACTGTGGTAACTGCGTGTTTGGAGCACACTGGCCAGATCAGATCGCCTGGTGAGAACCAGATCAAGCTGGTGCCAGTGCTTGGAGCGGGGATGTCTCCAAGACACTTTGTGGATGTCCTTGCATTTGAAGAATGTGTTAGTTACACACAGATTGTGAGTACTGCATAGCTCGAGCAGCCGCTGGCCGTTGTTATTAATTTTACCAATGCCATGTAAGCCGATGCTGGTGGACCAGGCTTTGTGATCTGCACCTACCCTGGCGTTGAAGTCACCGAGGAGGTATAGACTCTCATATGTGGGAATATTTGCTACTGCGGAGTCTAGAGCCTCATAGAAGTTGTCTTTTAACTCTTCTTCGGAGCAGAGAGTTGGTGCATACAGGCTGAGGATATGGGCTGCGCCAGATGATGTTGAAAGTTTAATGCCGAGTATCCTCTCAGTGCCAAGTGCCGCCAGTTCAACGTATGACATAAGAGAGTTTTTTATGGCAAAACCAACGCCATGCTGCCTTGGTCTGTCTGATGGTAGTCCTTGCCAGACAAATGTGTAGTTGGCCTCAACCACTTTGCCGTTTTCAGCCAGCCGCGTCTCCTGTAAACATGCAATGTCGATGCCGAGACGGGAAAGTTCCATGTCAATGACCGCTGTCTTCCTTATATCTTCCGCACATGAGGGGTCAGAGTTAAAACCAGTGCAGAGGGTTCTGACATTCCAGCTTGCTAAACGAAGTGCTGGTAACTTCTTTCTTATTTATATATAGTTAATAGAATATTTAATAAAATATCTCCTTCTCCGAAATGTCATGTTCATCGGTTTGAGACCGTCCTGTAAATGCTTAACATTGTAAATAAAATTTCTTGGTTTATAGCTTATTTAAATTTTACCTTTTTTAAAACGTATTTAAAATTGCCTTGGGGTTTTACATATCATATTGATAATAAACATTACTTTGTTCATTATGTCTTTTTCCAACATTAAAAAAACCCAATAAAAATGTAATTATAAATAAAACTTTTGCAAATGATACAGTAGCGAATTATGACAAAAAATAAATTAAAATGACCTATGCATAAAAATTGCATTGCTCAAGTTATTTTATCTCAGTAAAGTGTCTGAAATTTGGAATTTGTTTAATTTTGAATTTCTAAATGTGTTGACATTTTATTTAAAAATTTTTAAGGCAACAAGATATTTAAATGAACTTTACTAGACGCCCCGCGGCGTAGCATATGCCGTAAGCTTGCTCATGCAGAGTGCAAAGAAAGAGGAGAAAGAACGGACACAAACTACAGCATGAAGAAATCAAAACAACGCAAGCGAACGTCGGTTAATAAATGGGAGGCGGGTAACAACAACCTCAGTGTACATGTCTTTACGTTTTCTCGATATTTTTTTATTTACTTAGTGCTGCTTTTTGTGTCTGTACTCTCATCCTCCCCCCACCGTTATTTGCACTGTCTATGATGAGCACGTCTGCGGCGTATGTTACGCCGCGGGTCTCTGCAGAGATCATTATTTTCATTAAATCTCAGCCGTTTGCCCAAACCCACGCCATTTTGACAACTGTGTCTTTCAGGAAGTCTTCTCATGTCACTAAATCATTAGCGGCGTATTCTACGCTGCGGGTCAGCTAATCTTGACAATAAAAATGTATAAAAAACACTTTTTAAAAACTAGCCTTATATTAGAAATGTTTTGTTTTCATTTTGTGTACCCACGAGCATGGCGGTAAGTGACGGTGCATTCACCCAGTGACCCCTTAGGAGGATAAGGCTCATATACAACAGGGTGTGCCCAGTGCCCTGAGGTTTTCCGTTACGAATATTATATGTTTATCCACCCCAATGCTATTCAGTCGTCGGCACGCAACACACCATATTACGGGACTGACCTCCCCGTGCAGTAAAACACTGGTAGTTGTTCAGTCGCTCGTGACCCGTGTCAGTGACTAAGGCAGACTTCTGAGGTTTAACTCTATCAGACGGAAATCGAAAATATTTAATTTAATTAAATCTAGCCATGGAAAAATCCCACAAAAATTCACATAAATTCACCGTAAATAGACATGTGTGCAAATTTTCAGAATGATTGGATAACGGAAAGGGGTTCACAATTGGGATATTTAAAATAGTCGGGTGTCCGTTAAAACTTTCAAAGCAAGTTAATATAAGACTAGTAATAAAGGGGTAAAAGAACGGGCATAAATAGACATTTTTAAAAATTACACATTTTCGCTAGGGCTTGAACACAGGACCTACCCCGTATAAGGCGGACGTGATAACCAGTACACTACGAATCTCACATTAGTCTGTGAAGGAACAATGCAAGTGAAACGCAAGGACCATTGCTGGTCTCGATACATTGGTCGACCCCAGCGAAGATCATTCATCATGCTCGGTTTCACATACCTGCATCGTGGTGTCTCGAATGGTTCCATGAAGAGAATTATATATATAGATTCTTAATCTTATTTGTAAAATATTGAAAAATTGCAAAAATTGTAATTTCTCGTAGATATGTCAGGGTATGAGAGTCACTGCGAATGATTGTTTTGAGTTTGTTGTGAGTCATTGTTGTGATTCGGGTCAAGGCGTGAGTTGACAAGTGTCCACTTGTCATAATGGTGTTAATTGTAGTCACTTCGGATGAAAGTTATACAGCCGTGTTGGATATAAATAGTGTGTGTGAGACAGAGAGAAGGGAGACATGTGAATACTGACCGAGTGCAGAGGTCCATAGTCCTTGTTAGGACTAGCCATTAGGATATAGAGCGTTGGCTCTGATAGCTGGGGACACATCAAGCTGGCTCGAGTGTTCAGCGTATTAGGGACAGAGAGTCCGTTTATGCACTTACGAGTGAGTGGAAATTGTTACTAGATTACGTCGTGTACCTGAATCTGTTGATGTAATATATATTGCTGAATGAATAAAGGCTTGAAGTATACAGTGAACAAGAGTCGAGACTTCGTCTTAATTTATCCAGAACCCAGAACGCAACAATAGGGGTCACGTCCGAGGATTTTTGGGAGGCTCTTGTGGATGGTACGTCAAGTCACAGCATCTAAGTGAGACAGCATCGACGTTCTATTCAACGAGACATCCAGTGTCCAGACCGTCGGATCGTTGGTGTCCAGAGTCCTGAGTGTGTCGGTGAACGAGAACAAGTCATCCGCCTTATCGTTCGCCTGAGTGTGACAGTGAACGACTGCCAGACAACAAGGCACCCGCCTTACCGATCGAGTCCCGAGGAGTGTGTCGGTGAACGGCTGTCCGACAACAAGGCATCCGCCTCATCGTCGTGTCCAGAGACCGGAGTGTGTCAGTGAACGATTATCCGACAACAAGGCATCCGCCTCATCGTTCGTGTCCAGAGACCGGAGTGTGTCGGTGAACGACCGTCAACAAAGCATCTGCTCGAATATGAGAGTTTAGTATACAGTGTGTTGGACTATCCGTGAGAACTATTGCTGGACAATATCCTTGTGCTACCAGGAGAACTGTGTTACGTTAGCATTCTACGGACACGTATTTGTGTTGTGTATGTAATTCTGAAAATCCAGGCAAGTAATCAATTAAAATTTGATAAATTATTGTTTTCCCTTTTATATTTACACTATAACTATTGTGAAGTTATTGTAGAAATAGAATGGAAACTAGAAGCCATAGTAAGGGTATAAACATGGACGATAAATTTGAGTCGTTTAAAAAAGAAGGGGAAAAAATTGCACTCAGAGGGGAGAAACTAGACGAATATGTGAGGGTTTAATGGAATGATTTTAAAACACAAGAAAGATTAAGGGAACAGAGAGACTATGACGAGAGACAGAGACAGAAAGAAAGGGATCACGAATTAAAATTGGCAGAAATTAAAAGGAAAGACGTAACTGAACTGGACATGACAAGCCACTCGAGAGAAAACAAAGACCTTCGACAAATATTAAAGAATTTGCAAAAAATCGACGGGTCCCAAGAACTCGACAAATATGTGGCGACATTCGAACATGTAGTGACTCAGGCGAAAGTGCCAAAAAGTCAATGGCTGATAGAAATACAAGTAAGGCTAACGGTCAGTTACAATCATTCTTAATGACGAAGACGTTAGGACAAAACTGCATGATTATGACACTGTCAAGCGACTTCTATTACAACATGCAGGATTTAATGGGGAGAAGTACATGGAAGCGTGGAATAGTCTGGCACCGGAGAGTAACAATTTTAGATTATTTCACTCAAAATTGGTTAGAAGTTTAGACAATTGGGTGGCCAGTACAAAGACAGAGAGAACATTTGAGGGGTTGAGGGATTTATTATGTAGAAACAATTTATTATTGAATATGAATGAAGAGGCTGTTAAATGCATCCTAATGAATAATGCCCCCAAATGTGAGGAAGTACTGACACAAATTGACCATATAAAGTCGGCAGGACAAGGACAATTAAGTAGAAAAGTCAATACACAGACACTGGTAGGAGGTGTGGTGACAAAAGTGATCGGGGAAATTTCAGAGGCGGAGGTAGAGTGACCGGGAAGCTCTTAGAAGTAGTGACAGGGGTGACCGGGGTGATGATAGAGATGCAATGCTTGTTGACACAGACAAACTACGATATAACATCACGGTCCCACTGAGACTGGTAGGATCATGACAGATCTGGTAATGTTGATCATAATTACTGAGCAAAATAACTAATAATTGAGTCCCGGAGATGGATAAATAGTAGACGTGACCATAAATTTGGGGTAACCACAGGTACCAACCTGGTATTACTAATAAGGGCTGTTTATGTTGTTGGATCACCATCAAAATAAGGGCTATGATTTTTGGTGTATACATTTTTTTTCCTCGCTGGATATTTGATTGATGTAAATAAAGAGGAAATATGTATTGTATTTTCGAGGATGATTATTTTTTTTTATAGCTATGAGGAGTAAGGACAATGTTGTTGGTTAGAAATTTGGCGTCTGAGTTACCTCGGGCCAGTATTATTATTATATGAACATGAGTGTAAGGCTTCATAGCGATTAGGTACTATTTTTAGTTAGTGCTTGGATTGGGTAATGATGGAGGAAATATGAGATGGTTGTATGTATTGTCTTGCTGATGATGTTTTTTTTTATGAGAATTTTTTTTTGGGTCCGTGTGACCTCAGGCCATTGTTTTTTTATAAAGATGTAATTATATGTTGTGATAATGATATTGTTCATGATTGTGATTATTATGCTGAATTATGTTAATTACGACTACTATATGCACATGATTGATGATTGTTATATAATTGATTGTAATAGGTTAAATACAATCAGGCTGAAAATGTTTATAGTTTGGATAAGTAGTTATCCCTATAACATAATCTCATGCTGGAGGTAATCCTGGAATAAATATCTTAAGGAATTTATATGAGGAACCAGTAGAGTCAGTTGTAAATAGAAAACAATCTAGCGTAAAAATGGTCAATTGTTGGATACTAATTATGTGAGGTGTTATGACCAGTAGTAGGTCGAAGGTTGGTTCTTTGAGAATTAAGATAATAATGTACGAGTAGTCAAGAAGTAGGAAGTCAGACCTGTATGGCATGGGAGATAGGCTCCCTTTGTTATATAATTAACTACGTCCTGTGTGGCAGGAGCGATGGGCTGTATTTATATACATAGATTTAGAACTGTGCCTATGGAGGGATAAGAGAGCTCAATAACACAGGTGGGAAAAGTAATTAAGTGAGCAGTGATTGCTCCGTAATATGCCACATGATGTGGACAAGTGCTTAAGTGTTAGACATTTTTTTTTGTGTCATTTTTTCCAAGATTTGTAAATTGCATATTGTTAGATGGATTGATTATTAGTGATAATGAGATGCATTAAGACTTCACATGTATATATAATATTTTCTTTTTGCATTAGTGTATATATAGAGTATGTAATTCAGGGGTGGTAGTATGACGGCTGTCCATCTCGAAGGACGTTGCGGGTTAGTGAAGTCGTATACAGGTACGACCAAGTGGATTTTTGCTCTGTGTTGTATATACTATTAATTTTTTTTTCATGCGATTTTTGTGTATAAAATTATTTTTAAAGATATTGATTAATTCATGATGTATTATATTAATGTATTTGTAATGTGCAGTGATTCCATGCCCTGACTTTGTTGTATTGTGAGATTCTACTCGTAAGTAGAATCTAACGGAAGAGGGGGGATATGTCAGGGTATGAGAATCACTGCGAATGATTGTTGTGAGATTGTTGTGAGTCATTGTTGTGACTCGGGTCAAGGCGTGACTTGACAAGAGTTCACTTGTCAATAATGGTGTTAATTGTAGTCACTCGGTATGAAAGTTAGACAGCCGTGTTGTGTATATATAGTGTGTGTGAGACAGAGAGAGGAGAGACATGTGAATACTGACCGAGTGCAGAGGTCCATAGTCCTTGTTAGGACTAACATTAGGATATAGAGCGTTGGCTGTGATAGCTGGGGACACATCGAGGTGGCTCGAGTGTTCAGCTTATTAGGGACAGAGAGTCCGTTTATGCACTTAAGAGTGAGTGGACATTGTGAATGGATTACGTCGTGTACCTGAATCTGTTGATGTAATAAAGGCTTGAAGTATACAGTGAACAAGAGTCGAGACTTCGTCTTACTTTATCCAGAACCTTAGAATTATGGTTAATTATAAAATTTTAAAACAAAGGCGGTGCCGTAGGTGCCCTACAACCCCTATTATAAAATACTTTGTGTACATTCCAGGAAGTTTAATATTTCGTATTTATCAAACAGGGAGAATTTAGTTGGGCTTTTGAAAAAGGTGCGTGCCGTAGGTTCCCTAAAAAAGTGTATTTTTATCAAATAAATAGATTTCAGCTGAAAACTTCCGTCATTTTTGACGGGTGTACGCTAGTTACATTATGTGGGTCAATCTAAAAGTGTGTGTTGCTGTTTGTGGTTTATAGTAAGGCCGATACATAACCATGTCCTTTATTTTTTTTTAAAAATTGTATATAATAGAAAAAGTAATGCAGTCAGAATAAAATACAAAGAAAGTTAATGGTACATCTGTAACATCAGACATAAATAAGTCTGTACAAAAAGTGTTATTTAATAAAGTCTATCACTACACTGATCTGATGAACTTGTAAAACCGTGTTAACACTAAACTAATGCAACCAAAAGACGACTTTATAAACATGCATTTAATCTGTGAGCTAGATGTGTCGAAACGATAATAAACACATTATTTCAAATAGGACATCAGTGGTGCTTACACTTCTCAAAAATAATTGTTTCCTGTAGTTTTAACATTTGCTGTAACAGTTGTCTAGTTTTAACATTAGCTGTAACAGTTATCTTGTTTTAACATTAGCTGTAAAAGTTATCTTGTTTTAACATTAGCTGTAAGAGTGATCTAGTTTTAACATTAGCTGTAACAGTTATCTTGTTTTAACATTAGCTGTAACAGTTATCTTGTTTTAACATTAGCTGTAACAGTTATCTTGTTTTAACATTAGCTGTAACAGTTATCTTGTTTTAACATTAGCTGTAACCGTTATCTTATTTTAACATTAGATGTAACAGTTATCTTGTTTTAACAGCTGTAACAGTTATCTAGTTTTAACATTAGCTGTAACAGTTATCTTGTTTTAACATTAGCTGTAACAGTTATAATAATAATAATAATAAATTGATTATTTATATAGCGCTGTATCCCAGTAAGGAACTGGGCTCACAGCGCTTTACATGAAAGAAATAACATACCTATAAGTATTAAATTAACTTTCATATCATAACAAACACAAAAATTACAGTACATTATACATAAGCTACGTTAATCATTTACAAGAAATTGTTTCATTAATTTTTGAAAATAAATTTTGAAAAGATGTGTCTTAAGTGCAGTCTTGAAGGACTTGGTTGTTTGAATACTACGTATGTGTAATGGTAGAGAATTCCATTGTTTGGCTGCACAAAAAGAGAACGACCTTTCACCAAATGTTTTGGTGCGTGTCGTAGGAACAGAGAGAACGCGTGTGTCTGCAGAAGATCGAAGCTGGCGAGTGGGTGAGTAGACCGACAAAATTTCAGTAAGATACGATGGGCATGAGTCCGAAAAGAAGTTGTGACAGAGAACGGCCAGTTTGTAATCAATACGGGCTTGTATAGGCAGCCAATGAAGTGAGCGAAGAAGTGGAGTAACATGGTCATGTTTTTTTGCCTTGAGCACCAGTCTGGCAGCTGAATTTTGAACTTTCTGTAGTTTTTCAATGTATTGTTTTGTTGCACCTGACAGAAGAGAATTGCAATAATCCATACGAGCTTGTACAAGAGCACAGACTAGAGTTTTTGTTGCACTAACTTTTAAGTAATGACGGATTGAGCTGATCTGACGAATGGCAGTGTAGGCAGAGCGACAGATGTGATTGATGAAGTTGTTAATTGACATGATGTCGGAAATAATGTAGCCAAGATTGTTAGTCGATGTTGTGAACAGAATATCCGAACTGGCTACGTGAATTGACTTCGGGAGAGACAAAGTACTGCGTGATTTATTGTTGCAAAATAGAAGTGCTTCAGTCTTGTCATCATTCAGCTTGAGTTTGCTTAACGTCATCCAAGACTTTACCTCACCAATGCACTCTTGCATCAATTGGACAGTGGAGTCCATATTAGAGGGATCAGTGTGAGTATATAGCTGAGTATCATCTGCAAATGATTGGCTTTTAACTGAATGCTTTTCGAGCAGTAGAAGTAGTGGCCTTGTATACAGTACAAAAAGTACCGGACCCAAAACAGAGCCCTGAGGCACACCATAAAGCAAGTCAGCTTTGTGAGAGATACATACATCTACTGACACTACCTTGTGATCTGTTAGATAAGTATGATTGAAACCAAGCCACAACTGAGCCAGAAATTCCAAAATAATTTTGCAGGGTTTTCAGCAGTGTTTGATGGTCGACAGTATCAAAGGCTGCACAAAGATCTAAGAGGACCAATATAGAAATTTTCCCACTGTCCAGTGCGAGTAGGAGGTCATTTGTTACCTTCAACAGGGTGGTCTCTGTGCTGTGAGAAGGTCTGTAGGCCGACTGATTAGGACTTAGAAGAGTGTGGTCATTTAGATAAGCAAAAAGTTGTTTTAAGTCTAGTTTTTCAACGACTTTCGACAAAAATGAAATATTAGACACAGGTCGATAGTTGTTTAAATTGTTTTGGTCTAACCCTTGTTTTTTCAGCAAGGGTTTTATAATAGCAGATTTACATAATGAGGGAAATGTGCCAGATTTTAGACTTTCATTAACTATATTAGTTACTGTTGGGAGTAAATGATCTAATGACTCACCCAATAGTGGAGTGGGGATGGGATCGAGAGGACAGGACGTTGGTTTCGATTTTAGAATAATACTTGACCTCATTTTGGTAACAGGCTGGAACATGTTAAAGCTTGACCTCACAGCAAAAGAAGGAGATAAATCATGTAGTGGCAACAAAGTTCTGTCAAGTTCATCACGAATTTTAGCAATTTTGTTGATTAAAAAAAATAAATTAAAAATGCTCCTGGTTTCAGTCTGGCATTGGATGAATCATGGGATATGTTTGGGTAATGTATGACAAAGGGCAGACATTTAAAGAATAATATTTACACTAATTCCATTGAAAAATACAACCCGTGGTGAGGATGTTTATAAGGCACTAAAGGAATTTATTTTAAAGAACAACATTGATTTGAGGAAGCTTATTTCTGTTACAACAGATGGTGCTCCAGCAAAATAGGAAGGGTAGATGGTGCTCCAGCAATGGTAGGAAGGGTAGATGGTGCTCCAGCAATGGTAGGAAGGGTAGATGGTGCTCCAGCAAAGGTAGGAAGGGTAGATGGTGCTCCAGCAATGGTAGGAAGGGTAGATGGTGCTCCAGCAATGGTAGGAAGGGTAGATGGTGCTCCAGCAATGGTAGGAAGGGTAGATGGTGCTCCAGCAATGGTAGGAAGGGTAGATGGTGCTCCAGCAATGGTAGGAAGGGTAGATGGTGCTCCAGCAATGGTAGGAAGGGTAGATGGTGCTCCAGCAATGGTAGGAAGGGTAGATGGTGCTCCAGAAATGGTAGGAAGGGTAGATGGTGCTCCAGCAATGGTAGGAAGGGTAGATGGTGCTCCAGCAATGGTAGGAAGGGTAGATGGTGCTCCAGCAATGGTAGGAAGGGTAGATGGTGCTCCAGCAATGGTAGGAAGGGTAGATGGTCCTCCAGCAATGGTAGGAAGGGTAGATGGTGCTCCAGCAATGGCAGGAAAGGTAGATGGTGCTCCAGCAATGGTAGGAAGGGTAGATGGTGCTCCAGCAATGGTAGGAAGGGTAGATGGTCCTCCAGCAATGGTGGGAAGGGTAGATGGTGCTCCAGCAAAGGTAGGAAGGGTAGATGGTGCTCCAGCAATGGTAGGAAGGGTATATGGTGCTCCAGCAATGGTAGGAAGGGTAGATGGTCCTCCAGCAATGGTAGGAAGGGTAGATGGTGCTCCAGCAATGGTAGGAAAGGTAGATGGTGCTCCAGCAATGGTAGGAAGGGTAGATGGTGCTCCAGCAATGGTAGGAAGGGTAGATGGTGCTCCAGCAATGGTAGGAAGGGTAGATGGTGCTCCAGCAATGGTAGGAAGGGTAGATGGTGCTCCAGCAATGGCAGGAAAGGTAGATGGTGCTCCAGCAATGGTAGGAAGGGTAGATGGTGCTCCTAAAATGGTAGGAAGGGTAGATGGTGCTCCAGCAATGGTAGGAAGGGTAGTTGGCCTCATTGGTTTGCTGATGGCTGACAATAATTTTCCTGACATTCCGCCCTTTATCTTTATAAGACTTTGTTTAGCGCCCCTCCCCCCCCCAAAGAAAAATCACTTTGGCACCCCCCTGCTCATTGTTTTTACACCACTGAACTATAAAAGTATTTCAATGTCATCATTTTTACATCACTGATTCATTACATATAAATTTGAATTTACATAATAAACAAAAAATGAAAAGGCTAATAGCAGGCATAACAGCGAAAATTTTGAGGCTTTTCGAAAGGGTAACCCGGGTACCCGTTCAAAGTTTGGACTGGTACCCGGGCAGCTTTTTTCAACATTATTGACAGCCCTACTAACTGACATTCACCAGTGAGGTAGATTTTGTTGCATTGTATTAACTATTGAGTTAGATTCTGTTGTAAGCACTAATGATGTATATTTGTGATATCCCCTGATGGGGAAGGAACTGATTATTTTGGTAGAGTTAATGAACTTGGTGCAGTTAAAGAACTCAGTGCAGTGAGTGCAATCCCTCTCCAATACCTAAGGTGTAAGGTGTTGCACACCGTATTATGTTATAAAATAAAATGTTAAGCGGAAAGGTAAATAAAAATACGTGTTAATAGGTAAATTTAAAAAATGAATCTTACCTGAATTAATGCCAAAACAGCTTGGACAGCTACAAAAGTGACAGCTACACATCATTAACATCTACATCTGTTCCAGGGTTCATCTTTCTACATGGTCATCTACACCCATGGCAGTAAGACAACTTGGACTTCTGTTGATGTTCTAGTTGGGGCACGTGTACGGTGATCCATCAGAGCATCTGTTGATGTTCTAGTAGGGGCACGTGTACGGTGATCCATCAGAGCATCTGTTGATGTTCTAGTAGGGGCACGTGTACGGTGATCCATCAGAGCATCTGTTGATGTTCTAGTAGGGGCACGTGTACGGTGATCCATCAGAGCATCTGTTGATGTTCTATTAGGGGCACGTGTACGGTGATCCATCAGAGCATCTGTTGATGTTCTAGTAGGGGCACGTGTACGGTGATCCATCAGAGCATCTGTTGATGTTCTAGTAGGGGCACGTGTACGGTGATCCATCAGAGCATCTGTTGATGTTCTAGTAGGGGCACGTGTACGGTGATCCATCAGAGCATCTGTTGATGTTCTAGTAGGGGCACGTGTACGGTGATCCATCAGAGCAAACTGTCCATAACATCGTCAGTGTTGTATTTATAAGGCTGTCAAACTGGAAACGTGAATGGTTGATCCATTAAGTTTTATCCAATAGTGACGTAAATGATGTGTTATCCATTAAAGGTGTAATTTAATTGCCTTTACTTTTGTTGTTTCTGCAGTTCATGTTGAACGCTAAACCTATGCCAAACCCTAAACTTGTGTATTGAACCATGGGTGATGACTTATTGATAGGATGAAGGTTTTAGTCTTGTTTCTCTGCAAAGGAAAAAAAACTGTTTTAGAGGACATACATTTCGGAGAGTCTATGAACAAAGATATTAAAGCTTAGAAGATAAACCATTACTTAACCTGTACTAGGTACTTAATAGGTGAAAATACCATTCTATTCTTAGCTTAGAGTTAGAAAGCGGGCTTATAATGCTAAAAATAAGTCAAAT